>PVIH01002729.1:112500-179636 GCA_004025045.1 Sigmodon hispidus | reverse complement strand
CTCTCCCTCCCAGGCCAGGATACAGGCGCTGAGGCCTGCCGAACCCTCCTCACCTCTGGTCAGGGTTCGAATCCACCCCTCAGAGACCCCTGCAGTTGGTTTGCTCAGTTCACTCAGTTAGGGGTCGCAGTAGGGATCCTTGCAGATACCCTCAGCAGCAGCAGGAGCTGTGGGTGTGGCCAGGTGCAGAGTTCAGCTGCCCCCTGCTCCAGAGTGTGCTGGGACGCCGCAGAGAGCACAAACCACTTTTAAATGAAGAGTTCATAAACTTTAGTCTTGAACATATTGTTGGTACAAGTCAATAGCAGACACTAATCACAGAGCATGATGAACTCAATCTCACCTTCTTTGTATGAATTCATTAATCGACAGCACAGGACTCATAAAAATTGCACCTGAACCAGTTTGCATAGGTGATAGGAAGATGAGAGAGACAAATAAGTTTACAACAAATAGTACCCATTAGCTGGAACTATTTAATGTTTTGCCAAGGACAATGTCTTGAAGTGCCAAGAGACAAAACCTCCAATAGGTGAGGTTACCCCCTAGAAAAGAAAGAGATACAAGTCAAAGACAGACATCACTCAAGCCACACTTTTAGCCTAGGGCCAAACTGGTTTGCTGTCTGTTGTTGAAGATGAAAGGAGTACTCTCAATGCTGACATGAATTGCAACAGTGGGTGTGACGACCCAAAAGACTTACTTTGCTAAACTGTACGATGCATAGCAGTACTGGTTCACCAGGATAATGCATAGTTCTCATCCACACAATCGATATCATTCAAAAGTCACCACATCCCCTCCTCTTCATTGATGACTTTAAAAACAAACAAAGAAAAGAAAAACCACTGTTTATATCATGTTATTTTATTATTGCACTTTACTTTAATCATTGCTAATTTTGAAAAAGCAGCCATTTCTCCCTCATGTACATAATGTCTTTTCTTCCATTTGCGTCCTTGAAAAACCCTTATGTCTACAACTCAGGAAGAAATGTTTCCATGGGAGGAAGCTGCTAATTTTTTTTTTCCCACTGGAACCAAGGCATAGCCTTGAGACCACCCTCTCAAGCAGAAGATGAAAAACATCAGGAACGGTGCAGCATCCGCAGAATTTCCACTGAGGAGCTGTGAAAAGTTATTTAGCACAGGTGTTTAATTATGAGGCATTAGGGAAATGGGTGACGCTCAATGGCCCTCAAACGCAAGCCTCCACCTGTGCAGTGGCCGTCCATTGGTTTGTGCAGGGTTCATATTGAGAAAAGTGATTCTTCCCCAGCCCTGCTCAAGGGCCATTCTTGTCTTGGTGTAACCAAGTTCATTGCCAGGAAACCACAGGTTTTCTCCACATGAGCAGGTCCATTATGCAAGTTTATAATCTGCATCTGGGTTGTCTCCCCTGGAATTAGACACTTCTGAAAGCAAGTGAAAAATCAGAATAACTCAAGATATCCTGCAGGGGAAATCTCTCCAGGTACCTTCCACAACTGAGTTTGTGAGAAGCCATGAAAACAAAAATACTGGTTGAATGATCAAGAAAGATCATGGTAATTCATCCTGAAATTATAGTCTGTCCTCTGCTGCTAACTTGGTAGTTAGGAATGCTATTTATTGAGCTGAAAATCATCCAAGATCATTTTGCAAGTATTATCTCAAATTAAATCTTCTCGGAAAGATACTATTGCAATAACTATCATTGATACTGGAGATGAGTAAGTTTATCATAGAACTTTACATTGTCTCATACCAAAGTCAATGTTTATCTTTTCCTTGATAACGTGGATATCTCAGATTTGTGCATAAAGTTTTAGAGCCAAAATAGTGTTAGCAAACAGTAGAATAGGCATGATTTGTTTTGTTAATTCCAAAGTCTACCATCTACCTAGTCTACCTCAGCATATATTTCTTTTTTATTTATTTTTTATTTTATATGCATAGGTGTTTTGCCTGAATATATATCTGTGAGAGGGTGTTGGATCCTCTAAAACTGGAGTTACAGACAGATGTTATATAGGTGTTAGGAACTGAACCTGGGTCCTATGGAAGAGCAATCAGTGCTCTTAACCAGTGAGTCATCTCTCCAGCCCTGCATATATTTCTTTTAATAAGAAACATTTATATTTTGTTATATTTATGCATGTGCATGAATGCTTGCATTGTTTGCATGCATAGGCCAGAGAACTTTAAGGAACTGTTTTTAACTAAATAACATATAGGCCTAATGTATGAAACCCAGGAACTAGTTCAATAAGAAAAATACAAAAGATAAAGGATGTAGAATACCCACCCAATAAATTCCATAGAATAGTAGTGGACAGAAAATTTCATTTGAAGTGTGGAACTGTAAGATAGAATGTAAGAATCCAGCACTGCACATTCAAGACAGGTCAGTACAGTGTCTGGCCCCATGTCATACCCGAGAATGCCTTCTCAGGTAGCAGACACATAGGGGTCATGTAGGAGACAGAATTCTCTAAGCAAAGATTACTGCTAGCAAAATTTTTGTTCTTGGAAATTCTAAAAATTATTGGGGGGGGTTAAACTTTGCCAACTACAATGAAGTTTAATTTCTGTGTAATCTATTGGTCAAGACTCCCTAGTTTCAAGATTTTCTAAGTATGTAAATTAAAAATATTTATTATTGTCAATTAGTATTACTCCTTTCCTGAAAATATATCAGATCAAAGAAGATTCAGCAGCACATGCCAGTTCTGATAATCACTCAGAATGCCTGATGTTTATTTCATACCACTATTCATAACAAGATACCTAAAATACCTAGTTTTTTGTGGTTCTATGAATTAAATTCAGCTCTGCAAACATACTATATAAGCACTCTATCAATTTACACACTCAACCTTATTTTTAAAAAAGTGTTAAGTCCACCATAGAAATTTAAGAATAAGATTTATGCAGCCACACTTGGCTAAATTGAATATGTAATATCTATGGATTTTATTATACATAAATCATACTTCAGTTTTTCAAAGTCTTAATTATTCTGAATGTCTGCATGCTAGTACTTCTTAAGGCTCAACATTATTACATGTGATAAATGCTGTTTGTAATGGATGTGTGTGGTATGAATGCTTTTCATGAGTCTTAATAGAGCACCTAGCCATCCCCTATCTTTAGGGATTCAGAGAATGTGGGATTCAGTACCCGGGTCAGTGACATGCTGCAACATCTGAATTCTCCCATTTGATGAAGCACCAGTTTTCCCCCACCTTAAATTCTTTCTTGTGATTGACAATTTCATCCACTCCTTCCTGGGGCTACTATTGAAATTCCTTTGTACTTGTAGAAGCAAGTTTGCTGGTTCAAGAATTTTGTTTTAACTCTGCCTTTAAGACTCGTCAGCAGCAAATTAGGATAAGGAATCCTAATTTATGTTTCAAAGACCTTGATGGGAGTGAGAAGTATTTTTATTTACATTCTCCACACAAAGTGTGTCAAGTCAAGATGATGAACCACAGCACACTACTGTACAATTATTAGTAAATTCCAGAGGGAACCATGAAATATGAGAAACATGGGCAAATGGGGATAATGCCAGCTAACCCTAAAAAGGCTTCTTGATTATGTGCAGCAACTGAGAGTAGTGTGGAGTGAAGCAAAATGGACATGACTTTCTCTTGTTGACTGTTGTGTACATATTATTCATTTGTGTGCAATATATTATATAAAATAATACCACTATTTCAGGTATTTCTATTGTTATGTAATGTAACCCAAATACCAAAGTATGTTTAACATGAAGAGTGATTTAATCCTTTGTTGTGTTGACATGAAAATTATGCATAGATAAAGTAGGAACTGAACAATGAATGCCTAAACTGTTATACAGAATCTGCAATTAATACTTTGCTATATTTTCTTTATCACATATCTCTTCATTTCTGGCCTGCTATGTATACGTACATCTTATTTACAGAATCATTCAACAGTAGACTAGGGACTTTTAAAATTGAACAATCTTCATTTCCAGTTATCTACATGCTGTTTTATTCATTAAATGTTAACACAGGAAATTTAACTTTTATTCCAAAGATGTATTTTTTTTTCAAGAATTTAGTCTGGAATGAAAGTGTTTTATTTATTAGATGATTTCCTTGTCAGAACCTTGAAACATATGATCATGATGGACTGGATAGTTTTATACCAACTTGATACAAGTTAAAGTCACCTGAGTGAAGGGAACCTCAATTGAGAAAATGTTTCCATAATATCATGCTGTAGGCAAGCCTACAGGACATGTTTTTAACCAATAATTGATGTGGTAAGGACTGGTCTATCATGTGTGGAGTCATTCTTGGGCTGGTGGTCCTGGGTTCCACCACCAGAAAGCAGGCAGAACAAGCCATAAGGAGCAAGCTAGTAAGTAGCACCCCACCATGGTCTCTGCATCAGCTCCCACTTCCAGATTCCTGCTCTGTTTGAGTTCCTGCCCCAAGTTCTTCTGATAATGAACAGTGATACAGAAATGTGGTCCACCATGTTTCATTGAAGTACTAGAAACCCTAAGGCAGTGGAGCTAAAGAGAAATTAGTCTCCATCTAAGCTCCATTCTGCATAGTGAAGGAAATATAAGTTAATCAAATTGAGGTGAATTCAGTTGCTTTGGTGTTTCCAGTTTTACTTCATCCCTCTTCCCTAGGGGTGACGTTAAGTTTCTATCAGTTTCTCTCCTGTGATAGAATCACCACCACCACCCCAAGTATTGTTCCTGTTTGATGCTTGGCTAGATGCCTCTTCTGTATCAGGACTGGCTGAGAAGTTACTGGGGAGATCCTCTGGATCCAGCGGGCTCTTAAAGAAAATTTTGTCCTGATCTCTCACCCTATATATAGGGTTCTCACACCTCAACTAACACCCATGCTTCCTTTTCAAAATCTCAAGAATATCTCTTCCAGCCCAGAGGGTTTGGGATTTACATCTCATGCCAGGTAAAACAGGCAAGTAAATCATTCTTCCAAATTCATTGTTTAATCAAGGATCTGGTCCTTGAGAAATCGGAAGCAGAGCATTATCCCATCAGTTTCTCTTTGCACTTGTGCTGTGACCTTCATTCCACCCCAACCCAGGCCAAGCTTAGTTTAAACAGAGGAAATGTAGTAGGATTTCAGAATTTAAGATAAGCAAAATAAAATAAAACTTCATGCTTCACAGTCTTAACTCTTGCCCTATTCACTCTGTCAGTGTGTTTTCAAAAATAGGGATTTTCAACTAGGAGTGGCTTGGCCCCTTAAGATGACTCAAACTGGGGCTGGAGAGATGGCTCAGCAGTTAAGAGCACTGACTGTTCTTCTGGAGGACATGAGTTCAATTCCCAGCATCCACATGGCAGCTAACCACTGTCTGTAATTTCAAGATCTGACACCCTTACACAGTTATACATGCAGGCAAAACACCAATTCACATAAAATAAAAATAAATATTAAAAAACAAAAATAAAAAATAACCCAAGAACAAAAAAGAAGACACCAGACTGTAAACATTCATTTTCACAATTCCGACTCGTGGATGTTGCTGACATCTATGACATAAATGTGTTAGATACTGACCACCCTACAATGCAAACATCAAGAGTGTGAACCTGGTCTAAACTGGTGCTTCCAAAACAGTGCTGTGGGGAGTCTGGGCATCATATGGAAGAGTCATTTCAAGAGCTGTGGAGACTTTTCCCTCTTCATATGGGAAAAATGCATGTTGCATATAAGTCCAAACATTCTGCTGGGGAGGACACAGAGAATGAATATGCAATTATATATTTTAAAATTTAGTAAATGATCTTCTTTTCACTATTTCCATACATTTCACATTTCCACAGAGTACAATCTTTTAAATATGCCAAGATTAAAATTCTGTTTGCCCTTTGATGATAAAGAGTTTAGTTTGTACCATTATATTTGATTAGTTCACAAAAAAAATCATGCTCAATTAAAACACAGAAAAACATTCACAATTTCAGAAAAAAATTAATTTAAATATTTTAGTCACTGATCTGCTTGTTATGTCCTTTGCTTGTTTTGTGCTTTTGTGCAAACCAATAAAAATGTGGTTTGAGGCTGGCCCATACTGGCAGTCTGATGTGAGTCAGTGCTACAGGACTCCTCACCCCCAAGCCCTCAAGGATGCCCATCCCACTTCTTTAGTGTTGTTGCTTTGTTTTTCTTTCTCACAGTCCTTTCTTCCTGGTCCAACGACCCTTCAAAGATTCCTGACCAAAACACCAACACAGAAGCAGCCAACACTGGCAAAGACTTCTTTAGTAAGCCAGGGCAATTAGTCTTGATTGTGCAGCCTTGTTCAATTACACATTAATTTCACACCCAGATTCTATTACAGGATAACAAAATCCTCAGAAATCAAAGTAATCACTTCAATCATAATAATTAGCTGCTGCATTTCTGGGGGAGGGGAATATTTAAAACTGCATCTCAGTGTTAAAAACTATGAAGAGAGGAAATCATTCAATGGCTGTGCCCCTGCATTAAGCTACTCTCTTGACTCCTGACTCGGTGACCAGCATTAGTGGTCCATGACAAGATCTGGCTGCCTAGTGGGCTCTGTTGTTGCTGTCACTGCAGATGCTGCAGCCAGCAGCAGGTTCCACATCTACCCTGAGGATCATTAACTGTCAGTGCCAGTGAGCTTCTTGTAGGGAAGGCACTGGGAGTTTCTGAGAGAGAAAGTCTTAGCTATTGGAAAGCAAATAGTGAGACTGGACAGGAGCGGGGTAATAATAATGCATGACTGGCAGAAGGATGGTCAAGAAACCTGAATCTGAGGCAGATAAGATTGTAAGAGACAATAATTCTTCTCTCTCAATTCCTAGGACCACTGTAACCCAGTGCAGTATTGCAACCAAGACACAGATACTGAGATGCGCAAACCTTCCATATTCCTGAAGACCCTGTGTCCCAGACAATTATTGGAAATTTGTATCATTCTATAAAGGCAAGGTTGTAACTTGCTAGTAAAGAAGGGATATTCTGGCTAGGAAATTCTGGGAGAAAGTAGTCTACACTCAGGAATCTCATCTAGAAGAGCACAGTGATTTAAACTGTTTAAATTACTGAGTCTAACAGTTCTGCTATCCACCTGCATAGACAAAACCAAACATCAGACAAA
This sequence comes from Sigmodon hispidus, assembly GCA_004025045.1. Classification (NCBI taxonomy): domain Eukaryota; kingdom Metazoa; phylum Chordata; class Mammalia; order Rodentia; family Cricetidae; genus Sigmodon; species Sigmodon hispidus. Next base: position 172,503 of record PVIH01002729.1, on the reverse strand, counting down.
AATAGGAGAACTTATAGTATCTTAGTGACAGGAAATACTGACACAATTACTCAACAGGCACAATATTTCCTTACCTTGACATCACTTACTTTTCCAACTTTTTAGCATTTACATTTTTATTATTCATAATTTTTTATTTTAATTGTTAAGCTACTGTATATTAAGTTATACCTAACCAAGAAGTTCTTTTACATCTGCAACTTTCCTTCGAACACTTACGAAAATCGTCTTTTCTCCATTTCTAAGTTAATAGTTATCTTTACCACCTTTCATAGCTCCAGCCCATGCACTCTTCTGTCACTCATCTCTTTGTTTCTTTCCCCTTAACTCCTTTATATCACTACTAATTATTGATGGTTTTTTGCTCTAAGATAAATCAACAAACTAAATTTTCTCCAACTGGTACCCTAACACCTCCATCTCTGAACATCATTATAGACATAAGCGATGTGCAAAAGTATATTCTACTGCAAACCAGTGTTGAAACTGCTGGTCAACACATAGTGGGTACTATAGCCATTTCCTTTTATAAGCTACAGCAGAAAACCTAATTCCTAATGAACAGAGTCTTCCAGAAAGACTCATCTAAGCCAACAAATTAAAAGCAGTTGAGAAGAGGGTACATTAAATTGGAAGATACAGCCATCCCCAAATGTGGGCAAAACATCAAAATAACACAAAGCACATTTGATAACAACTCATCACACCACATCCTCACAACTCCATAATGGAAATGAAAGAAATTAGTTAAAATACCTGAGAAATAATTCATAGTTTGACTATAAGAGAGAATCAATGACCGTATAGAGAACACAAGAGAAAGATAAACACATCAGGAACAATTGGGACCTAGACAAGAAAGTTATCAAAGTAAATGAAAAAGTAATTTGGGGAAGAGAATTTTGAGACAAAGAAAAAAGAAAAAAAAATCTAGAAATAAAAAACAACAAACAAAACAAAACAAAAACACTAAAAAGCATCCTCAACAGTTAAGACCAAACACACAAAGCAAACTTAAGGGAGCAATATATCCAAACTTATAAAAAGAAAACAAAAGAATGGAACAAAACTTTCCAGAAGTCTGGATACATTCAAGAGGTCAAGTCTAAGACACTGTGAGGTAGAAGGATCAGAGATAATGTCAGGTTTTACTTACAATTACTTTACACAATTTACTTAGAAATTATACTAGAAAATTACCTAAACCCAAAGAAAGAAATCAATATCCAAGCATAAGACCTAAACTCAAGTAGATATGACCAGAGAGCAATTTCTCTATGACATATCTCAATTGAGACATTGTGCTGATTGGTATTTTTGTGAACTTGATATAAGTTAGAGTTATTGGGGAAAAGGTAAGCTCAACTGGAAAAATACCTGACAAGATCAGACTGTCCTGTTGGCAAGCCTGTGGGGCATTCTCTTGCGTGTGTGTGTGTGTGTGTGTGTGTGTGTGTGTGTGTGTGTGTGTAATAGGTTCAGCAAGTCATGGTAATAAGCCTGTAAACAATGCTACTCCATGGTGTTTGCTTCAGTTACTGCCTCCAGATTCCTGCCTTGATGTTCTGCTCTGACTTCCTTGGATGGTGTACTACAACTGTAAGCAGAAATAAACCATTCCCTTCCCTAATTCCTACAGCTATGATATTTTAACACAACAATGGAAAACCAAGTAAATCAGATGTCAAAATGATGATTAAAAAAAACCCGATTGTAATAGCTATGATGAAAAAATATCAATTTAAATGTGAAGGCTAAAACATGAGAATATTACAAGATCTTCCTTGACCATCTTAAAAGCAATAAAAGCATGGGATAATATTTCATACTCTGAAAGTAAATAACTGTGAACTATATCCAAGACAGTTCTAAAAGAAAAGTATGTAGCTATAAGGTCTGGCCTTAAAAAATCAGAAAGAATCTAGATAAATAGCTAATGACATACTTCAAAAAGAAAAAAATAAAAAGTACAGGAGGAGGAGGTAAATGCAGCAGACAATAGGAACTAAAAGAGTTTAGGCAAACAAAATAAAATACTTGAAATCAAATGACAAACATTTAGTTCTTTGAAAAGACTGACAAAATTGACCAATCTCTAGCCAAACTAACAGTAAGACACAAAATAACAAAATTAGAGATAAAAGGGAAGTTGCTACAACAGACTTCAATCCAGAGGATGATTAGAAAATGCTTTGAAAAATTCCAAAACCCTGAAAAATAAATGAATACATTTCTCAACTTGCATTAGCGACAAAAATCAAATCCAGATGATGTAAGCAATTTAAATAAACACATACGAAGAATGTTATTGAAGCAATAATTAAACGTCTTTTCACAAAGAAAAGTCCAAGTTGTAATGGATTCACAACTGAGTTTCCTGAACCTTTAGGGAAGGTCAAGCATCAGTACTTTTCAGACTCCTCCACAAATAAAAAAGGGAAGAAAAGGATCAAACTCATTCTATGAAGACAGTCTGACCTCATACCCAAAACTAGATAAAGCATAACAGAAAAGGAAACTGCAGAACAATTTTCATGATAAACATTAAGTATAAGAATTTATAATAAAATACTTGCAAATTGGAATCAGGAACATACTGGAAAGATCACACATTATGACTAAGTTGGTTTCATTCCAAGCATGTAAGGTTCGTTAGCATAGACAAATTAAGTAATATAATATTCAATATAAATAGACATAACAGTGACTCTTTGAGAAGTCAACACACATGATTTCATGTTTGTCTTTCAGTCTCTAAATACCACTCTCTTCCTTCTTTTTTATTCTATTTTTTGAAAATAGATCTTGATATAACATAATTGTATCATAATTCCCCCAACTCCTCTAAGATTGCCTCAGCTTCCCACCTACCCAAACCTACATTCTTTTTCTCTCTCTTTTTAGAACATAAACATGCTAATAATGTAAGATTAAATAAAAACAGACAAACCAGCATATGACAAACAAACAAAATAAAAGAGCCAAAGAAAAAGCATAAGAAACTCATATAGATGCAGAGACACAAGGCTGAACACACTGAAATTCCATAAAAACACAAAACCAGAAAATATACTAAATACTCAAAGGATTTGCAAAGAAAACAACAACAACAAAAAGCCCTGACAAAGCACCATGAGACACAGAGCATCCAAAAAAAGCCATCAAGTTGGTTTGGTTTTGGTTGTCTACTACTGGGCTTTGTACCGGACTTTAAGGTCACTCTTTCTCTTAACTCTCATGCTTTAGATGATAGATAGATAGATAGATAGATAGATAGATAGATAGATAGATATGGTAGGTGGAAATCACAAGATCATTTTGTTAGCTGCAGGAAACATACTTGACAGTTCTATATTCCTTCATGATAAGAGTCATAAAGAAATTAGTGATAGATGCAAATAATGTACAATCATGAAAGCTAAATAAAACAAACATGAGGCAACATTATACTACAGTGAAGAAAAATTGAAAACAACTTTTTAAAATATGGAGTGAAACAAAGTTAGTCCTCTCCACTCTCATTCAGTATAGTGCTTGAAGTCTAGGTTAGTGCACTGAGATAAAAGGAAGATATAATAAAAGAAATATAAATAGAAAAAAGAAGCCAAATTATCCTTGCTTATGGACAGAATGATTTTATGTTTAAAAGACACTACAGACACTGCCGGAAAACTTTTAGATTTTATAAACTCTTTAAGTAAAATATATACAAATAAACATACAATATTATATGAGGGTTCTGACCTAGACTTTCATGCCTGGCCCTGTGACCCACACCCACAGTCCTGCAGTCACACGGAAACACATAGACATTTATATTAATTGTATGTTGATTGACCTAGAGCCCAGGCTTCCCAGGTATATAACTTCCTAACTCTGTAGTCTTAAACTAACCCATGTTTCTTATCTTGTTCAGCCATGCTGTTTGGTACCTTTTCTCAGAGCAGCATTTCAACTTCTTTCCTCTGTGTCTGCTGCCATCTCATCATGGTGTCTCTGTGGCATCTCTCTGGTTTCTCTATGGCATCTCTGCTCTGCAGGACAATTACTTAAAATGCAGCAACATAATCCCACTACAATACAAACAAATAAATTATTAGTTATAAATATCAGTGGCAAACTTTTTGAGTAAAAACCTATGAAAATTATCCCATTCACAACAATTTTAAACTATTTCAATGAAAAACTTAAAATGCTGACAAATAAATTTAAGAAGCAGCTAGATTATGGGACAGCCTTTCATGCTTCTGGCTTGGAAGAACTAATATGTAAAAATATACTGCATTACCCACAGTAAACTACAAGTTCAGCAAAATTTCCATTATAATTTCAAATACCACTCTCTCAACGTCCAGATAAAACAATCATAAAACTCATATAGAAACACAAAAGATCATAGCCACCAATGCAATTCTAAGCAGAAAGCATACTGCTGAAAACATCACAATACTTAACCTAAAATTATACTACAGAGCCAAAGAAACAAAAACAATAAAATATTGATACAAAAACAAAAATATAAAACAATGTAGTAGAATAAGAGATTGAGACTTAAATCTATACAGCAATAGATATCTAATATTTGACTAAGATGTCAGAAACATACATTGGAAAAATAAATAACCAAAAACAATTAACTATTAAACAAATGATACCGACGAAACTGGATATTTACTTGCAAAAGAATTAAATTGGATCTCTTAGTTTTCACAAAATCCAATTCAAAAAAGATCAAAGACTTAATTTAAAACCTAAAATACTGAAATTTCTAGAGAAAAGAATAAACAAAAAACATAGGCATAGGCAAGAATTTTGTGAACAGTACTTCAATGGCATAAGAAATAGCTCCAAGACTGGCAAGTGAGATTACATTTTATTAATAAATTTCTTCACAACAAAGGAAAGTATCAGAAGAATGAACAGACAGACTATGTTGGGTGATGGATTTTTCATCATCTATAGTTCAAATAATGGCTTAATATCTAGAATATATTAAGAACTACTACAGTTAAAAAATAAAAACCAAAATGATCAATTAACAGTTTAGCTAGTGAACTGAACAATTGTAAAAAGAAGAAACACAAGTGGCCAAAATATTTTTTTAAATGTTCAGTAACCTTGAGTATCAGGGAAATGGTAATTTGATATTCTATCTTAATTCAGTCAGCAAAGGACAATAAATGCTGGTAAAGAATTAGGGAAAGGGGTGTGGTCTTTTCTGATGGAAAAAGTGTCAACTGGTGATAATACTGTAGAAACATGTGTGTGGGTTCAGTTTTTATAGAAGTATATATAGTGGGTGTGAGTCTGGATGTAGGCCATGAAACTAAAATGGGTTTACAGAAGAGGAACATTTTGAAGAAGGAGGATGCAATAGAACACAAATGTCATGAAACAGGATGAGTAATAGTAAGGATGGAAATGTGCAAGTGTGAGAGAAGAGTAGAAAACAAGTAGGGGAGAAAGGTCTACAAACATTATGCATGAAATTCCACAATGAAACCTATCACTTTGTGTATTAACTGAAAGATAAACAAAAATATAATTACATGAAGCATAAGATGATTATTGGATAAAAAACATATAGCATATACACATAAAGAAATAAATGAACCCTTTAAGGAGAATTAATTGAATAATTAATGCTTATTCTTAGTTCTTCCTAGTTTAATTAGCAGTCAAAATTTCCTGGAAAGAGTAACATAAATACAGGTAGTTGGGACTAGACATAGTAATCTAAGGCACATGACTGGGTATCAAGTAGATTTTAAGGATTGAGGCCATAACTCAGTGGTAGATCAAGCCTAGCATATGAGATCCTTAGCTCAAGACTGGACCTTAAAATAAAAGGTTTTCTTTAATGGTATGACACCTGATAAATCAACCAGATCCCAAAGCAAGCCCCATTCCCAGAAGCCCATGAGTAGTAGGGCCAACACAAACTGGATTGAGGGACTGAATGAGGTATTTTGGTGAGGGAGGAAAAAGAAAGAACACAAACGCATAAAGTTGGATAGAGAAGAAAGTAGAAGGTCATCTCTGGGAGAAGTACAGAGAGGAAGATGAATAAAATCAAAATACATTATAGGAAATTCCCAAGTGATTAACAAACCTGTTATTTCTGAAAAGGGCCAGTTTAAAAGTTCAAAAAAATACTTGGTATTGTATTGGAATTTGTGACTATTATCAAATTATTTGACTGACAACTTGTCATTTGCTTATAAACAATGAAATACCTATTTCTTTTCCAACAAGTTTTCATTTAAAGTTGTATTGGAATGGCACATTCTAAGATCTAAGAAAACCTCATTTGTGAATCTTAGCCAATTTTATTCCTTTTGTTAATCCCAAAGATGTGAGGAGAAAGAGTATCAACTCAAATTCCAGCCTAATTAATTGAGACAAGCATTATAATTAAGGCAAATGATTTTATTCACATACATGAGTTGTCTCTCCCTAAAAGCATGGTTTAAGAGAACAGCATTGAACAAGAGGAAGACAGGTTTTTATAGCTCAAGGGAGGGGTGTCATCAATTTGACAGCAAAATAAGAGGATTACAGAAGCAGAGTGTAAGTATAACAAGTTAGTCATAATGACCTCCTGAAACAAGACATGATTACAAAGTGATCATAACAAGGTTGCTGTAACTATAAACCTTTGAAACAAAGGTAGGGTTGCAAGGCTCATATTACAACTGTTTGAAATAAAGACATGGTTGCCATTTTCTGGATGAGGCAGTACAGAGCCATTTGTAGCTAAGGTTACAAGTAGTGCATAGCCCAGTCCTTGAAATACAGATTTAATCACAAATAGGAAGGAGCCTTTTTAAAATATTTATATTTATTTAACATGGAGGAAGACTGGTTCATTACTTTCCTATTAATTCTTAGCCCCTTCATAAAATACGAAAATAATTTGATCAATGAACAATTCTGAGAAAAGAAAACATAAATCATAACACAAAAGCATTTTTTCTACGTGTGTTTCATTGATATCATGATATTTTATAATGCTAAAATAACTTACATCACCATTAGCTAGTATTAATGAATCATCTTCAAACAGATGACAGTGTAGGCTATAAAATTAGCACAAACTAAAGACAGATTTTTAATTCTTAAATTTTAAAGCCTAAGAAAAATTCAATGTACTCATGTATAACACATCCAGATGTTATCAGGTAATGGAACTCATGAGTGATTCACACATCTGCAGTCTTCCAATTATACTTTAGGCTTTGATGCTCTCAGTATTGCTTCATTTCATCTTACTTTGCTTTGCAGCTACAGTGTATTAGAGAAAAGGTGACCAAGAATAGAAGGGAGAAAAAAGGGAATGGAAACACAACTAAAATCATTACATTCATATTCTATGGCAAAGACTATGCTTAATTATACTTATTTATCTACGTAATTCTTATACTAGCCCCTATGGCTGGAATATAAAAGGAGAAATGAGGAGAAACTTTAGAATATGCCCTTTTACAAACATTAGCTCCCAGTAAATTCACCAGTAGAATCCCCTACTTAGCCACTCTGTTATGCTAAAGAGAGAATGCATCAGTTGCCTTTCTTTTGCAAAATGGCTGACACATTCCACCTGCTTTAGCATGATGTCTTAAAAAAAAAACACAAGGAATGTTTTTAAAAATTCTCTCATTTCACAAATATTTATTATTTCCTTGCCCTATACCAAATAAAGGAAAGCCCCCTCCTATGTGCAAATGCTCTTGTATAGTAATAAATAATAATCTGTTGTTCATATACTAGAAAGCAATCCTGCTGGTCAGTTTTCCAGAATGGCCTCAGCACTACAGTTGGTAATGCCACATTGCAGAGAAACTGTGATTCTCAAGCATATACCTCTTGACACTCAGAATCCTGTTTTCCAGGCTCCTCCTGAGCTCTCCAACCTTCTTGAGCTGTAATAGATAACATACAGCTTACATATTATAAGTTTATTTTAATTCAAATAATCAGTAGTTGATTCTAAAAGACTGTGGTAACCTTGGGAATACTTTGCATGTGGCAATATTCTGTTTCTTTTATTCTAGATAACCACTGAGGTCTAGTTTTCTAGAAACTTAGAAAATATTAGTTTAAACCACAATTTTGCTCGTAAGAATGTTAAAACACAAAGAAAAGCATTTGAATTTTTATATTTACATGATGGATTAACAAAAAAACCTCAAATCTCTAAAACTCTGGGTTCATACTATTTCTAGTATTATGCCCCTACATTTGGAATCAAATCAGTTAAGCAGAGAAGACTTTCCAACTAATAGCTCTAATTATAGGTAGGAGAGTCACAAAATTTTCTACTTATTCCCATGCCCATTCTCTAATTAAACAAGTGATAAAAGATGTGACTGATGTAATGAACATCAAAAAAGGAGAAATAATGAAATAAACATTATGAGGTTATACGTTGGCTTGAAATCAATTCACTGGTCTTCATTATAGTTATTCACTCAAACTTGGAGATTTTCCAAATGAACTTGACTCTACATTATAACTCACTCAATGGTAGCTTCACATATTTTATGTATTAAAATACTGTGAACATAAAATTTCCTCAAGAATAGTTTATTCCTTGTATGCACATAACCTTCTCATGGACAATGTCGTCTTTCCAAAACATAGACCCTGGCCTCCTTATGAATTATTGTAGAAAGATCCTGAGCTTCCTAAGAACAGGAATCATGCCACTTGTTCTCACATCATTTATTTGTTCATTGCTGTAATCTTTGAACTTCTATAAAATGTAATCACATCTTAAGTACCATCAGCAAAGTGAAGCAGAAAGGGAGAGGCACAGGTACAGGTGTGTCTTAGTAAGGCTTTCAATTGCTGTGAAAAGGCACTATGACCACAGCAACTCTTATAAAGGAAAAATACTTAATTGGAGAGGTCTACATTTTCAGAGGTTTAGTCTATTATCATGGTGGGATATGGTGGCATTCAGGCAGACATAGAGCTAGAGAAGTAGTGGAATGTCCTACAAGTTGTACAGGCAACAGGAAGTGGTCTGAGTTACTGGATAAAACTTGAGCATATATGAAACCTCAAAGCCTAATTCCATAGTGACACGCTGCCTCCCACAAGGCAACACCTACTCTAAGGAAGTCACAACTCTCAATAGTGTCACTCCCATTGGGGGCCATTTTATTTTCAAACAACTACAAGGTGAATTTGTAATATATTTTACTTTTTTAAAAATCCCCCCAACCCTTAGTGGCTTAAACAATAAAATGTTATTACCTAAAGGAGCAATCTGAGAGAACACTCCATACAAATACCACAGTTCTTTAAAATCTACTGTGAGACATTCTACCTGAACTGTCTCATTCTATTCCTCAAAAGCAGCTCAATAACTCTAAGTCATACTTGGGAGGAGTTTTGTACTTTGACTTTTTATATCAATTTCTTTATTATATTTTAAAAGCTACTGGCCAATGGCAAAATCTAAAAAAAATATTTGTAGAATGCTCAGTGATAAATTTTAAAAAGTATGTAAACTAAACTGAGGACCTAGGAATATCTATCTACTTTGTACTTAATTCAGATGAAGTAGAAGCACTCATGGTTGCAACCCTAAGAACCATATTACCTGCAGATCACAGCATCTCCCATTATACCTGTAGATCACAGGTTCCTGAGAAGAGACTGTTCATCTTTGTCTTTATTTTAGGCCGACTGATAGTCTCAGTTTACCTGGACTTGAGGAGACTGCAGGACATGGTACTCTTAAATGCAAAGACAAGAGAGATTCTAAACAACATTCTACAAATTGTCATTCTAATTTACTCCCATAACTCACGTCAGCTTTCGGCAAGAAGGTCCGTTCTGGTTGGTTTGATTTTCTAAAGATCATTCCCAAATAGTAGGCTTTATTGAACTATTCTGAGACACTTGTGCTTGCTGTAAGAAGCTCAGACTTCCCTCTGGAAGCAGGAAACAAGCCTGGATCCTTCCCTTTCAGACTCCTCACCTGTGTTTGAGTGAATACCTTCAAAGAGGAGAAGCAGTGAAGCCAAGCTAGTTTTCTTTACATGTCTTTTTCCACAGTAGAGCAGAGAGTGTACACTGCTTTGCTGTGCATGTTTTTCAACTAGATAAAACTTGAAAAAAGAAATGGATTCCCCATGCAAACAATGATGATGGAAACTAGGGTTTCACCACACTCTTTAGGGTGAGTTTATGAAGTACCATGTGAACCATATAAACCATGATAGGTTTATATATATGCATATATATACATATATATGTATATATATATATATACATATATCTTGAGATAGTGTTGGGTAGAAATATAAAGGAAAACTTGAATACATCCCCTTGTTTTGGTCATTTATTCATAGCATTGGGTTAACAAGAAAAAAATGGTATTTTTAGATAAAAAAAATCTAAACATTGGATTAGGGTAAAGGTGTTCTATTTAGATTTGAAGAAACACAATTCTTGACATCAATTTTTTTCAATGAGCATAAATTTTCAAGTTAAATGTTAAAAATCTATTTTAATAAAAGTAAACAGTGTGCTTAAGGACATATGTCTTTAGAAATAGAATGGGATGGTTCCAGGTCTGGGTGCTGTCTGCAGAGCATGTACCCACACACTCTGTAGCAGACAGAGATAAACTCTGACTGCCACAGTCCCTCCAGCTGCTGCTGAGGGAATTTGCATGTATGCCATCCTGCCCCCAATTAGTCAAACAGAGAAAGATTGAAGACTTGAAATTCAGTCCTCTGCACAGAGCAGAGGTAGAGATTGAGCAGACCTTTTCCTCAGAGGTGATAGGAGGCACACAAGCCCGAGTGCCACAACTGACAAGGAGCCACCTAATCGTGAACCACTGAAGCCATGGGCAGATGCCAGTGCAAAAAATTTACATAATAATATAAAGAACAACAAGGTAACTCCAGAAGAAATTGGTGATCCTACAAATACAAGACCTGAACTGAGCAATGAAGAGAAAACAGAAAGAAGCAACACAAAAAAATTCCTTTATGATGATCATCAAAGCTCTCAAAGAAGATATGAAAAATAGCCTTAAAGAAATAGAAGAAAATACAAACAAAAAGTTGGAAGAGATGAACAAATCTATGAAAGAAACATGCCAGGAACTAAAAGCTGCAATAGAAGCAATAAAAAAGGCACAAAATGAGGGAAAGATGGAAATAGAAAAATCTGAAGAAAAAAGCTGGAACCACAGATACAAGCATAACAAACAGAGTTCAAAAGAATGAAGATAGAATCTCTGAAGTGGAAGACTCAGTAGCTCAAATAGATATATCAGTCAGAGAAAATACTAAAACTAAAAAAGCCATAACGCAAAATGTTCAGGAAATCTGGGACACCATGAAAAGACCTAATTTGAGAATAATAGGAATAGAAGAAGGAGAAGAATACCAGCTCAAAGGCACAGATAATGTTTTCAATAAAATCATAGAAGAAAACTTCCCTAACCTGAAGAAGGAAATGCCTATAAAGATACAAGAAGCTTACAGAACACCAAATAGATATGAGCCCCCAAAAAAGTCAGCGTGCCACATTATAATCAAGCCAAAAAACATACAGAACAAAGAAAAAAATTTTAAGATCTGTTGAAGAAAAGGGCCAACTTACATATAAAGGCAGACCCATCAGTATAACGCCTGACTATTCAATGGAAACGATGAAAGCTAGAAGGGCTTGGTCAGAAGTTATACAAACACTAAAAGAGCATGGCTGCCAAACTAGAATACTATACCCTGCAAAACTATCAATCACCATATATGGAGTAAACAAGATATTTCATGACAAAGTCAGACTGAAAGAATATCTATCTACCAATCCAGCGCTACAGAGAGTATTAGAGGGAAAATGCCAACCTAAGGACCCCAGATACACCCATGAAACCACAAACAATCAATACATCCACAGAAGAATACTCCAGAGAAAGGAAATACAAACAAGTTACCACCAAAAATGGCAGGAAATATCAATCAATGCTCACTAATTCCCCTTAATATCAATGGACTCAACTCTCCTATAAAACATCACACACAAACAAGATGGATACAACAACAGAAGCCATCCTTCTGTTGCCTACAAGAAACACACCTCAACCGCAAGGACAGACACAGGATTAAAATAAAGGGCTGGGAAAAGATTTTCCAGTCAAAGGGTCCTAAGAAACAAGCGGGGGGTTGCAATCCTAATATCTAACAAAGTAGACATTAAGCTAAAAGCAATAAAAAGGGACCTAGATGGTCACTGCTTATTCATCACAGGAAAAATTGGTCAAGAGGAGATTTCAATCCTGAATATTGATGCCCCTAATATAAGGGGACCTACCTATGTAAAAGAAACACTGCTAAAACTCAAATCCCACATCAATTCTTACACTCTAATAGTGGGAGACTTCAATAACCCACTTTCAACCCTGGATAGGTCAACGAGACAGAGACTCACATAGAAATAAGGAGTCTAAAAGAGGTTATGATGCAAATGGATTTAATAGATATCTACAGAAGCTTCCACCCAAACGCAAAGGAATATACATATTTCTCAGCTCCTCATGGAACTTTCTCCAAAATTGACCACATAATTGGTCATAAACCAAATATCAACAGATACAAAAAAAATGGAGATAATCCCTTGTAACATATGGGACCACCAGGGCCTAAAGTTAGAGTTCAACAACATCAAAAATCAAAGCAAGCCTACCAACTCATGGAAACTAAACATCACTCAGCTGAACCATCTCTGGGTCAAGGAAGAAATTAAGAAAGAAATTAAAGTCTTCCTAGAACTTAATGAATATGAATCTACAACATGTCCAAACTTGTGGGACACAATGAAAGCAGTCTTAAGAGGAAAATTCATAGTGCTAGATGCCTACATGAAAAACCTAGAGAAATCCCACACTAGAGACCTAACAGCTCAGCTGAAAGCCTTAGAACAATTAGAAGCAAACTCACCTAGAATGAGTAGACGGCAGGAAATAATCAATCTTAGAGCTGAAATCAATACAATTGAAACAAAAAGAACAATACAAAGAATCAATGAATCTAAGAGTTGGTTCTTTGAGAAACTTAACAAGATAGATAAGTCCTTAGCCAAACTAATCAAAAAACAGAGAGAGAGTGTTCAAATCAACAAAATCAGAAATGAAAAGAGGGACATAACAACAGACCCCCAGGAAATACAGAGAATTATCAGATCATATTTTGAAAATCTGTATTCCACAAAAATGGAAAACCTAGATGAAATGGACAGCTTTCTAGGCAGGTACCATCTACTAAAATTAAATGAAGATCAGATTAATTACCTAAACAGGCCTATAACCCTTAAGGAAATTGAAGCTGTCATTAAAAACCTCCCCAAAAATAAAAGCCCTGGTCCAGATGGTTTCAGTGCCAAATTCTACCAGACTTTCAAAGAAGAATTACTACTGTTACTCCTCAAACTATTTCACACAGTAGAAACTGAAGGAATATTGCCAAATTCCTTTTATGAAGCCAAAATTACCCTAATACCCAAGCCACTCAAAGACACAACAAAGAAGGGGAATTACAGACCAATTTCCCTCATGAATATTGATGCGAAAATTCTCAACAAAATTTTGGCAAACCGTATACAACAATGCATAAAAAATATCATCCACCATGACCAAGTAGGCTTCATCCCAGAAATGCAGGGCTGGTTTAACATAAGAAAAACTGTAAATGTTATCCACCATATAAAAAAACTAAAGGAACAAAACCACATGGTCATATCCTTAGATCCTGAAAAAGCCTTTGACAAAATCCAGCACTCCTTTATGATTAAAGCCCTGGAGAGATCAAAAATACAAGGAGAATACCTAAATATAATAAAGGAGATTTACAAGAAGCCGACAGCCAGTATCAAACTTAATGGAGAAAAACTCAAAGCAATCCCACTAAAATCAGGAACTAGACAAGGGTGTCCTCTCTCCCATTATTTATTCAATATAATTCTCGAAGTTTTAGCTAAAGCAATAAGAGAATGAAAAAAGATTAAGGGTATACAATTTGGAAAATAAGAAGTGAAACTATGTCTATTTGCAAATGATATGATTGTATACATAAGTGACTCACAAATTCCTCCAAGGAACTGCTGCAGCTGATAAACACCTTGAGCAATGTAGCAGGATACAAGATTAACTCAAAGAAATCAGTAGCCCTTCTATACACTAAAGATAGAAGAGCTGAAAAAGAAATAAGGAGAACATTATCCTTCATAATAGCTGCAAATAGTATTAAATACCTTGGAGTAATTATAACCAAAGAAGTAACAGACCTATTTGACAAAAATTTTAAATCACTGAAGAAAGAAATTGAAGAGGATATCAGAAAATGGAAAGCTCTCCCATGTTCCTGGGTAGGTAGGATCAACATAGTAAAAATGGCAATTCTACCAAAGGCAATCTATAGATTCAGTGCACTGCCCATCAAAATCCCAACACAATATTTTTTGGACCTTGAAAGAACAATACTCAATTTCATTTGGAATAACAGGAAAGCCAGGATTGCCAAAATAATTTTACTCAACAAAAGAACCTCAGGCGGTATCACCATCCCTGACTTCAAGCTATGCTATAGAGCTACAGTAATAAAAACAGCCTGGTACTGGCATAAAAACAGACTTGTGGATCAATGGAATAGAATTGAGGATCCAGACATTAATCCCAAAACCTATGAACACCTGATCTTTGACAAAGAGGCCCAAAACATTCAATGGAAAAAAGATAGTATATTTAACAAATGGTGTTGGCATAGCTGGATGGAAGTGTGTAGAAAAATGCAAATAAATCCGAGCCTATCACCCTGCACTCAAATCCAAGTGGATCAAAGACCTTAACATAAACCCAGCCACTGAACTTGATAGAAAAGAAAGTGGGAAACACACTTCTAAGAATTGACACAGGTGACTACTTCCTAAATATAACACCAGTGGCATAGACACTAAGACCAACAATCAATAAGTGGGATCTCCTGGAGCTAAGAAGCTTCTGTAAAGCCAAGGACACTGTCAATAGGACAAAATGACAGCCTACAGAATGGGAAACGATTTTCACCAACTTTACAAGCGATAGAGGACTGATCTCTAAGATATATAAAGAGCTCAAGAATATAGAGCCCAAAACCTTGAATAGCCCAATCAAAAAATGGGTTTCAGATCTAAAAAGGGAATTCTCAGCAGTGGAATTACGAATGGCTGAAAAGCACCTGAAAAATTGCTCACTATTTTAGCCATCAGAGAAATGCAAATCAAAACAACTTTGAGTTACCACCTAACACCTGTTAGACTGACTAAGATAAAAGGCACAGATGACAGCCTATGTTGGAGAGGATGCAGAGCAAGGGGAACACACCTCCACTGTTGTTGGGAGTGTAAGCTTGTTCAGCCACTTTGGAATGCAGTATGGCGGTTTCTCAGAAAAGTGAGAATCAATCTCCCCAAGAACCCAGCAATACCACTTCTGGGTATATATCCTAAAGATGCACAGTCATACTCCAAAGGCATTAGCTCAACTATGTTCTTAGCAGCATTATTTGTAATAGCAAGAACCTGGAAACAACCTAGATGTCCCTCAACTGAAGAATGGATTAACAAACTGTGGTACATCTACACAATGGAGTACTACTCAGCAGTAAGAAACAATGATATCCTAAAATTTGCAGGCAAATGGATCGACTTGGAGAATATCCTCCTGAGCGAAGTATCACAAATTCAGAAAGATAAGCAGGAAATATACTCACTCATTAGTGGTCTCTAAACAAACAAACAAGAAAAAAGCCAAGCATGTCCAAGCTGCAAACCACAACCACTGAACAGCTTTGGATCAGGAACACACTGGACTGACTCTTCCGATCCCACTGCACCTAGAGGAACATCTCATGCACTCTTGAGGGAGGGGGGACAAAACTGGATCTGCCAGGAGTGGAGACTGAACTAAGCAATATTCGGTCAGTGGGACCATGGGACTGTCTGCTGCCTGCCCAGGGAGGGGATGGGGAACTGTGGAGAAGAAAAATGACCTGATGTGGCGGGAGGGGCAAGGGACCTTGAATAAGGATATACAGGGATAGAAAGCGTGTCTTCGGGCCTGGAGAGATGGCTCAGCGGTTAAGAGCACTGTCTGCTCTTCCAGAGGACCTGGGTTCGATTCCCAGCACCCACATGGCAGCTAACAACTGTCTGTAGTTCCAGTTCCAGGCAAACACCAAGGCAAATAAATAAATAAAGTTTTTTAAAAAAAAGAAAGCATGACTTCTTTGTTGATAATAATAATAATAATAATAAAATGTATACAGAAAAAAACCAAAAAAACAAGTACAACAATTTTATGTTGTTAGAAATAAATGTTAGTTCTATGATATAAAATAAATAAAAGATAAGTGGTTTAGTATTACAAAAAATAGTAATAGAATGGGAGTAACAGAGTATAGAATGTGGAGCAGCCAAACAAGATCACTGAGGAGTTAAATTGCTTATAGCCAGGCCTATTTACCAGAGATCATTTCCCTAGAACCCACGAGGAAAAAGTCTAAAAGACAATCATTGACTCTTTCAAGGTGTCTTCTAATCTCCATAAATACACACAGATATACACCATGAACAGACACACACACATAGAAGTTAGAAGACATTTTATATATATATATATATATATATAAAATATGTGTGTAAATGTGTGCTCATTTATGGAGGTTTAAAAACCACACACACATATGAGAGTTTATTCATACATTTATGAATATTAGAAGAATATACATACATATATATGTACATATACATATATCACAAAACGAAGGTTAAGTGAATTTGGGGCTATAAATTCTAAAACAGCATAGAGGAAAAGTCAAAACCTAGGAACAACATGTTTGAGTGGAGGCCAGTGGTGGGAAGAATAGCTATAAGCTGTGATTGTGGTTGGAATCTGTACAAATAATTGTAAGTAAAAAAATTACCTTCAAATAACTTTATCCAAGGATATGAAAATCTGCCATAGGGAAAACTTCAAATTAATGAAAAAAATTGAGGAAGATAGCAGATAATAAAGCCTAACATACTCACGAGTTGTGAAACTGGAGTTCCTCCCAAAAGCAACCTAGATTTAGTGCAATCTTGATCATAATTCTAGTGACAATCTTCACAGAAATAGAAAATAATAATCTTTAAAGGCATTCGAATTACAGGAGACCCAAGATAGACAAAACAATGTTGAATAAGGAGAATACAGCTAGATTTTTAGTATAACAGATTTAAATTATACTTTAAAGACATTGTAATAGAAACAACATGGCAATCACACACAGACAGGCACATACATCATTGGGATAGAAGAGAAGACAGACAGAAAGCCGTACAACAGATTCACCCCTCTTACTGCAAAGGTACCCAAAGGTACACTCTGGTGAGAAAACAAAAAGTGGAACATCTTAAACAAATAGTGCTCCATGTAGAAAAATGAAACTAGATACTTGCCTATTACCCTGCACAAAACAACTTAAAATGGATGAATTAACAACCCAACACACGTCTTGAAAGTCTCAAATTGCTGAAGAAAAAAGTAGGGAGCAGGATTTCCAGGATGTAGCCATAAGTAAAAGCTTTCTGAACAGGAAAAAACTGTTAGCATTTGTGGAAAAGTTTTTGTAGAATAGTTAAATAGAATGAATTTCTCATATGAGAAAGATTCATCATTATGGTCTTATGAATATTTGTCCTCCACCTCTCTTCTCTCTGTTGTGTCTAAAAATATTCATTTCTTTACTCTGGTGATTCTGCTTCCATCTTTGCCCCAACACTTCTTGGGTTTTGGCTTTTTCATCTGAAAAAGAAGTCTAAGGATTGAAAATGGACTGGGAGTAGTTATAGAAGAATGCATTTGAGCTCAAGTGACAAGGACACTGAGTCAACAAACCATACGTCATCATGAGGTACATGGAGAGCTTGGATATCCTATGTTTTTCCTCATGCCCCGTTTCTTCTCTTCCACTGCCCTTCTCTTTGTATCAAATCTGCAAGAAAAAGGCTTTTAATTCATCGGTAACACTTTAAATGTTTTGGCTATCTTAAGGATATCCTAGTTGCATTGCTTAGTGATCAACCAGACTGGCATTGTCAAAGAATAATCAAGAAAAAAAGGGGGAGGTGAAAGTATGCATAGCAATGAACTGAGACATAAAATATGAATTTCTTTTACCCAAGTTTTTCTTGTCTTTATTCTGTCAGTTGTGTGTTTGAATATAAATAACATCAAAAATTGTATCTTCACCAGTTTTAAAGTGTGTTTTAGTGACATTAAGTCCAACCTCATTGTTCTATGTCCATCCTTTGAACATTTTCATCTTACAAAACTGCATCTCTGTATATTAAACCATTTTGTTTAAATTTTCTTAATGGCCAACATGTGTCATTCAGTCAACACTTTTCTCACTTGCCATCTACTTATCTGATAAAATACCAGGAGGAAAGTTGAAATGCATGTTTGCCCCTAGGAAGTTAACATGTTAAGACAGGAACGTGGACAAAGACATTTAACAATCCTCTCACTGGAGACACACCTGACACTTAGGTGGGAGTTGCATTTAAGAGAGTTCCCAAAGGGAATAGCTAATATTTTTTTTTATTATTTCAAATGACTCACTGGAAAACAAAGTGCACAGGTCAAATGCATGTAGACATATTATTTTCTAAGTAATAAATTCTTTCTAGTACAAGGAATGATGTCATTTTAATTGTACTCCTTATAATAGTATTCTTGGTTGCTAATTGTGATTTGTTTCACAAATTATCTAAAATAATTTAAGATCATATGAGTCAGACATTACCAGTTTCTGAAAATTCCAAAACATGCTTCTTGTTATAATTTGGATCTTGACTATATATAAAGGTCCATGTATTTAAAGTTTAGTCTATGGGGTGGTGCTTTCGGTAAGTGGTTATGTTCCTGGAATGAGGGGTCTAATGGGAAGTACTTATCTTATTAACAGTGCACCCTCAAAGTAAACTGGTGAGTATTGTTTGCCCCTCTTACCTTCTGTTCCTGGCTGTTAAGGACAGTGATTTTATTCAAGCACGGATTTCTATTGTGATATGACACTTAAAACAATGGGCTAGTTGGTCCTGAACTAGAGACTCCAAATCTAAATAAACCTTCTCTGTTCAGAAGCTACCTAGCTTAGCTATTTTAGCGACATACTAAAGCAACACTGGCTAACACACTTCCTAACACAGCTAATGACTTCCTATTGCTACTATAAAGAGAAGCAGGGATCACAAAATTCCTGTGTCCCCAGCTGCATACATGTGTCACAAAGCATTCAATTGTTAATTCTCTCCCATCACCACATGACAACGTATCAAACCATCAAAGTCCAGTCAAAGAAGAAGTTACAATGCAATTTTCACTTGTTAATAAGCTATGTACATCTCTGAAAATGCTGCCCCACTTACAATTACTGACTTTTCCCATTTCTGTCTCAAGAGGTTACCTTTCAAATTCGAAGTCTAATATCTCTTTTTATAAACGGGAGCCTGTTTTTTTGTGTTTTGTTTCCTTAAACTCATATTCTTGTTTCATGGAAACAACCCAAAATAGACAGGCAGATAAATTCCAAGTCAGATCTCTGGGTTTTCTTTGGTTGTGATCATTAATTTCATCTGGATGGTTCTTGCTATAAGCAATTTGCCACCATGATGATTGAGAAGCACATTTTGAAGTGCTAGGCTTTAAATTGGAAATATGTGGAAAGAGAGATAATTCTTTTGCAAAACATATTCTTCAAATTTTATGTTTGGCTTCCAGTGATATGAACCATAAAATCATGCTAGCTAGCCCAAACTGCTTTTATGGAAATCTTGGTTTAGGATAACAAGAATTGAATCTTTGATAACCTCCTTTGGAGTACAGACATTTGGGCTGTAGCTATCACACATTTATAAAGCTATTTAGAATTTAGGACGATAGCACCAATGCAAAATCATATTTCTTCAGTTCAATTTTCTCATGGAAAATGACATACTTGTTGATTTAAATGACTGCTCAGGCTTCATGAAATTCTTCAATAAATGATCCCCTTAAAAGAATTTTGTTCTGCACACTATTTCTACAGAAGTTCCAAGTCTGTGCATGAATTTATATGGAACGAGAAAACAATGCCCACATTGCAAACCTACTGATTTACAAACTTGCTTTTACTTGAGTTCATAAAAAGTTGTGCAGTTGACCTCTTTGGACTTTTTAATAACTTGTTTATTTCTAGGCTTCTCCCTCTGGCCTAAAATAACATTATAATTATGCAAGTCTGTGACCCCAACACTATATTAAAAGAGCATGTGTCATTAAAACAGGATTACCTGAACCGCTTACCTTGAAGAAACAGCAACACTGCCAAAATGCAAAGAGACAGATCATTCTCTGGAACTAGGTCTTCTCATTGTTACTACCTCCTGCTTCCCTTGCTTCAGCGTGTGGTAGTTCTATTAATTGCAGCTAATTCAGACTTTGTATAAGATAGGCAAAAATAAGTATACAGGCAAACACGAAGATGTCATGGAAGGAGGCATGGATGTAGCTCAGAGACAAAGTGCTTGTCCTTGCCTAGCTTCTATGGCTTTATTCCTGCCACAAAAAGTAAATAAAAAGGAAAAGAAATATATAGAGAGGAAAAAGGTCTTTAAAATAGAAGTAGCATAAAAATGAAGCCCAATATCTTGTATTTTATGTGAAAAACATGAGACCTAACCTGTTGAGTTATAGACAGCAGCTGTCAAAACTAAACTAAATGTGTCAATCATCTATTGCCTTTCCTAAAAGTGGTTTATATAACTACAACATTTTGGTACACCTCCACAGGAAGGTAATTCTATAATACAAGGGGAACTAAACAATCCTCTGTGAAAGAAAAGGGGGGGGTGAGACTATAAGCTGGATAATCAAAATTGTTTTTTCTATCTTTAGAAACATCTTAAGCCATCTTTAACCAACTGTACAACATTAGCATTTGTTCCTTCAAGAGGCAAATACATTAAAGGAATGTATCTATTTCATTGTGTCTCAATGACTATTGAAAGCTTAAAGAATTTTTTGTAATAACACGCTATTTTTCTTTAGTGCTCTCTAAAACTGGAGGTGATGTCAAATTCCTTTCTGTATATATATAAAAAAGAGCAATCTGGAGAAGTTGTGTATATTTGGTAATATTTGCAACTAAAATGAATGGATTTTTAAAATATATGTATTTGAGGGGATGTTATCACAGGGATACAGTTAAAGATGTAGCATTCAAAGGAAAGCTTGAAGCAAAAGCTAACAACTTTCTTACCTCAATACAGATCTGCATCCATGTTTCAAAATGCTTTGTTCATGGCTGATGATATCAAAAATTGTTGAAATGCTATGATAAGCTTTTATAATGGCATAGTCTTAATATGGAAGTAGTCAGGCCTGGAGAGATGGCTCAGATGTTAACTGTCTTCCAGAGGTCTTGTGTTCAATTCCCAGCAACCACGTGGTGGCTCACAACCATCTATGATGGCATCTGGTACCCTCTTATGTATACTGTATACATTATAAATAAATAAATCTTTAAAAATATGGAAGTAGTCATCAAAAGACTCAGATTCTTTTCCTTTTGATAAATGTTTATTCTAAAAGGTGGTTTCCCAGTTAAAGAACAGCACTGCCATAAAAATCAGGATGCGGAGCTGTATCTGACCCCAAAAAAGCAAAGGCTTTATTATATCGTTTCATATTCCCAGAGCTAACCTGAAGTTTTAGGCATTTGCTTAGGTTCTAAGTAAAATAGTACTATATTACTGACATATAATATCTCTGGGTCACACATACATTATAGTTTCATTGCATTTTAGCATTTGTGCATTCTTGTCATGTGCAAAGCACTTAACATACACCAACCCTCATTCTAACCAATCTACAAAGTGGTTAAGAATTATTTATTAGTAGAGTGCAGTTGAGGAATTATAGGATTGAGGAGGGAGCCTAAGTAAGTGCCAATAGCCTCATTATTGTTCCTTCTCTTGCAGAAACAGAATCTGAAATTTCTCACATCTGAACCAAGCATCTTCTCTCTTCCTGTCTCAGATTCTTTGGCAGACATAGCCTAGAGGAACTGACCCACACATGCATAGATGCATTTCAATGATAAGAAGGCTGTCAGTCCCCAAGGAAGTTACGGACAGAGTGTGTAACCCCCTCAGGGAGACAGTGATTTCTGACACATTCTGCCTCTGGCAACCCTTTGTCAGTGGATGATTTTGTTTTCAGGAACTTCCATGGTCTGTGGCACTTAAATTCACTAATAAATAAGCATGTAACAAATCTGCACTATGTAAAAGGGCTCACAGGTAATATTGCCAGATGAAATATAGTGTGCATAGGATCCGTATTCATTTGTTATTCATCTGAAATTCAAATCAAATAGATCTAGTTTATTGTTTGCTTTCTTCTGCTAAATCTGGCAGTTCTTCACAAAAGAGGTGTGCACTACTGATTCATTTTGTTCTGAGTTACCCTCTCCCTCTTGTTGAAACTTCCTCTAAAGGCAGGGAAAGAAAGTCATCCATTGAACAAGTATGTAAAACTGCACAGATCTCATGCCTTTTATATAAAGACATCTATAATCCTCTCAGAAATAGGCTGAACTATAGTCCTGCCTGCCCAGAAACCTGTCCAATTTATATGAACTCTCAAAGTCAGGTTGCTTTCTATAGTGATCCATTCTTTCCTTTACTCAGTCACTGTAGAGTCACAGACTCAGCAGGAAGAACACATTCTCAGAAAGAGGAGATAAGGGAAATGTTTTGAGAGAGCTATTCACAATTGTACAGTTAGGGGAAGCAGGAAGAATACAAAAGGTTTCCAAAGCAAAACACACTGAGAACCTGGTCATTCCCATCATCTTTGCTGTGACAGTGGGAGCCATTACTGTACTCCAAGGAAGGTTTAGTTTTAGCAAAGACTCTGCTTCAGCTTCTAAATACACAGTGCAGAAGGGAATTAAGGGCTAGATCTGAATTGAGCAAAGAATGCTACTTCTTCATTCTCTCATATGCTACATTTTTGTATTCCCTTAGCATTATATACATGAGTACATAATATTCACTCCAATTATATTTCTTTCTTTCATAACAACTCTCAATAATATGTGTTCATCTTTTCCAATCTTCCATGAAAGAAATTAAGGCAGAACACAGTCTACCAAGTCCTAATGGTCAGTATCAAAGAAGAACAATAGAAATGGAGATGGAATGATTCTCTTTCTGTCCCAGAATCAGAGATGTTTTCTTGATAGAAACCCAGAATCAGAAACAATGAGATAAACAGGAAGAGTGAAGCATTGGGAGAGGTAAGCTTGGTTCTCATAGTGGGGCATAAAAAAGTTTGTATCCCATGGCTCTTTTCCTGGAAATGCACTTTTTTTAATAGTATAGTATAGTATAGTATAGTATAGTATAGTATAGTATAGTATAGTATAGTGTAGTGTAGTATAGTTTTACTTTTGTGTGTGTGTGTGTGTGTGTGTGTGTGTGTGTGTGTGTGTGTGTTGCAAGCACCTGCATATGATGGCTTATGTATGGAGGACAGAGGATTGCTCATCTTACTTGGTTCTTTCCCCATGGGAGCTAAGGATAGAACTTATATTTTCAGGGTTGCATAGCAAATCCTTTGCCCTACTGAGATATCTCACCTCACTCTCACTTTCCTAACTTGTGACTTTGTGTAACATAGATCACTCTTTTCTCAAGCTTACTCTACAGTTTTTTCAACTGATCCATCCATAGTGGTGGTACCCTATAGATGAGGGAAAAATGTTAATAAAAGGAATGAGTATCAATGCTGAGAAGATGAAACTGTTTTAAACCACTTGAGGCTCCTTAACTGCTAAATACATGCAAAGATCTGTTGCCCTTCAAACAAATTACAGATGTGCAGCTCAACTTCCCCTGGAAAGAGTATCATTTGTCTTGTACAGCAGAACTCAGGGGAGGCTGTGATGTAGTATTTGTTAATTAGCACTTGTCCAAGTCCTTCTAACTAAATTGTCTCAAATGAGCTTTTACCCATGAAAGCTGACCAAGTCCTCTGCAGAAACATAATCAGATTGCTGAACAGTAAGCACAGTGTTTTAAAAGAATTACACGAAATTGATTTTGTCAAATATATGCCATTTGTTATCACAAGATATGTCTGTAATTGAAAATAAAAGCCAAGCATTTGGATACAATAACTTTCACATTTTTTCTTATATCTCATGCATATTACCAAACTAATTTTAACACCTGAGATTCCATACTGACATTCATTGTGGATGGTTTTTGTTTGTTTGTTTATGGTTTGGATTGACTGCTGGCTTTTCCCTACCCTTTCGAGGATAATTTTATGAACTGTATCCTTTCTCTCTTTGTGTTTAGAGTCCTCACCATGGGTAGGAATACTAGTTTAATATTTTTTAGTTATTACATCTTTTTTTAAAAAACTACAATAACAGCTCATTAGAAGTTTAACAGCTGAAATCTAACCAATAAATGGTAACTAACTTAAACAGCAACATCTATTCAGAAATTCTCTACTACTACATTTATTTGAAATAAGTCTCCCTATTGCTGAGGACACCATATAATTAGATCACAGAACATGAAGATGTTGTGCTGCTACTGTCCCGGATGCCTCAGCTCTTGGTGAACTTTCATAGCACTAGAAGATGATGCGTGCACTACTGGAGGAGAAAAACAATAATTAATCTTATTTAGCTCTAAACATTGGCAGCTAAACTAAAGAATGACCTGGTAAAATATCCCCACTGGTGCACTACTGTCTCAAACATAATGGGGAAAACCAATCACTTTTTTATTAGATTTAAATCCCACTGTACAAAATGAAACTAATACCAGCCACCATTGTTGGGCCAAGAACATGTGACTAGATAGGTCATAGGTGCTATGGGAGAATCTAGTATTATTTTGCTAAATGGATCCTAATGAAATGTTGGCATGCCCCATAAAGTAATGCATCTGCCTATTTTCTTCAGAGAAGTTTCTATTTGTAGTAGATAGTGATTAACACATAGACTCACATGAAGCCAAGGTTCAAAGAATCAGAGACTATGGAATGCTCAGCTCTAAGTGGAGCATCTATATTGCACCCTTCCTAAAAAGACTCATGGATCACTGTGAACAAAGGCATAAAATAAAACAGTAAGAACCAAAGGTAATAAATGAATACAAGGAAACAGTGTCCCCTGATCACAACAGGACATATGAACTTATAGAGGTTGTGGCAGCATGAATAAGCCCAGTTCAACTTCAAGCCAGACCAAATCCCAGCATAGAGACAGGATGTGGGCCTGAACTTCCACTTCTTGCTGAGGTACTGGCAATTTATAGTTACTACTAGGAGAGAGACAATATTCCTTAAGAGTGTTATCATTAGTAGGTCAACCATGCTCCAGGGGAAGGTCACACATTCATGAATGCAGGAGAAGCACAAACTGAACCTGATGAGTTAAAAAAAAATTAAAAGTTTTTTTTTTAAACAAAAATGGTGCAAGGAAAAAAGGGATGAATCTGGGAAAGGCTGGGAGAAAGGTCAAAACTTATTATAAAAATTCTCAAAGATGTAATTGTTTAAAATACTCCCTTAAGTCTCCAAAAGAAGCTATAACTAGGACCTTCGTATTTTTCAACAACAACCAAAAAGCTACTGTGTCAGTAAACAATGTATTTGTGATGATCATATAGTACAGTCATCAGAAGCAGAGACTCTGAAATCAGACCTAGCTTTGTTTCTTCAGCCACAGATACTACCAGCTCCAAGTTTCTTATAGCAGTGCTCATCTGGACAGCCCTGATGGCTGCTGTCCTGCTGCTATTCATGTTTTTATGGGATTCCATCTCTTAAATATGGGCTGTATTTGAATCCTATGATGTCACCATTAATGTTAAGGTATAGTCTCTATTTGAAGACTTGTAGTTACATTTTTTTGATGTCTGAATCCTTGTTTAGAAAAAATCAACTATACATACTGTGGGGGGAATGGTCTCCTGAAATCACTTCAGCAAAAGACTAATTTGCTGTGGGGTTGTCTTTCTGTACACTGTGAATATTTACTGATACCATTGGCTAAAGAAGAAGCTGTCTTGGTCTATGGTGAGAAATCCAAGCAGAGAGACAGAAGAAGGGGAGAGTCAGGGAGACTGAATCCAGACTCCTAAGTAGAAAGATGTGAAAGTACCAGTAAGCCACCAGCCACATGATAATATATAGATTAAGAGAAAATGGTTAATTTAATATGCAAGAGCTAGCTAGTAATTGCTTGAGCCATAGACCAAATATTTTGTAATTAATATAAGCCTTTGCATGTTTATTTGTGACCAAGGGCTTTGGGACACAGGAAAACTTCTGAGTACACTAACTTGTCTACCAAGGCAACTAAAATATGATGATGTCTGACAAAATCCAACTGAATGAGTTTGGAAGTGGTTCCTCTCAATGAAGCTTGAGATCATTTTTTTCCTGGTCAGTATTCTAATCGAAGCCTTGGGATAGATCACCCAGCAAAGCTAGAGTCAGGTATCTGATAACCACAAACTTTTAGATACACATGAATGTTTGCTTTCTACCATTGAGTCACTGTTCATTTTTTCTAAACTTCTTGATAACCAGGATAGATTTTGGTAATGAGTGTGTGATGTTGTTTTAACAGGAAGATAAATGATAAATATGATTTCATACTCTGGAAATAAATATATTTAGGATATTGACTAATACTTGAAGTTGCCTTTTTGACACTGTATTGTTTTAAGAGGAAAATAACAACCCAGTAAATAATAAGAAACTGTAATTAATTGACTGAAGCTGGCAGTAAAATCCAAATATATAAAAAGTTTCATAAAAGTAGGTATAATAACAAAAGTCAAAAAATTCTAGGCAAATTTTATTAAGTGAAAACACCTCAGCAGCCTATAGAAAAAAAAATAATTCCAATGAAGACCTAAACAATATTAGCTTTTTATAATTAATTGTTTTCTAATATCTCTAAAAGAGAGATTTATCAAGTTTTTTTTTAAGAAAAAATACTGGGGATCTTCTCATTCATGTTTCTGTTGATAAATCTCTAATTTCCTAGTTGATATACATAGACATTCTTGTCTCCATTTTTCAACTTCTAACCTAATGGCTCATCTCTACTACTGAATTCTTAATCAAGAAGCATCTCTGGCTAGCCTCATCTCACATCACTTCTAGTCTGCCTTAATAGCTAAAGGGTTAGGGTTTAGCTAACACTTCTACCCTGTTTATGACTGAAATCTGTTTGTGACTAGGAACAATGGTACCCATGTGTTCAGACACTCCCAAAACTCAGGGAGTCTCCTTGATTTCTCTTCTCCCATCAAACTGACAGTGTATCTCATGCTCCAGATGGAAGGTTAGAATGAGAAAAATTAGATTCAAAAGTATAGTTTATGTTGATGAAAACACCAGCCCTTAGGAAATCAGCAACTATATTATAGAGGTATTTTAGAGGTTCCAGCAGGTAAGAAAATACTTCCCAGAAGGCAATGTTAAGCAATGAGGAATGCAAATAATGCAGTTTAGGTAAAAGAACTCTAGCATAAGTTAGGTTCCTTCTGTATGTCAGATAGCATCATGGTTCATTTTTTTTCCATGTATGAAGCAAGGTATACATGTCTGACGCATATAGGCATGTTCATACAATAGTCAAAACTGTCTTTGAACTTCACAATCTAAAGTTTTATTCTTTGACCTTCATAAAAGTCCTAAGAATGATGTTATGTGTTTATCTTTCAAATGAAGAAACTGAAGCACCATTAAGTTATTTAACCTAGTAGAAATAATGTTGCTATAAAAGTATAGGATGCATATTAAGGCCTGGGTTTGACTGAATCTAAGGTTATGCTCTTTCTACAAAGTGATGCAATCTTAGTAGGGTGGACTTAAGATGCTAGCTTCTAGAATTAGTGCCCAAGTATGAATGAGTCAAATATCTGTGAACCAAAACAAACAGAAACACCACTCCTTTTGTAGACCATGGTAATTCTAAGATCAAGAATGGTCCCAAACATATGGATTAAAGCCTTGTCACCCCAGTCCCAGTTTCAAAATATAATTAAAAGATAAAACTGTATTCCTGCTTTTTGTGATGAAAAATTTTAGCACTGGAGTGAGATATATTCAATTTGATTTCTAGTTTTTTACTGCGTAATTGTATATTCCTGGGAAAATGACTTACCTTACTCAAGTCTCAACTACCTCCTTAGTAAAAAGGAAGTAATAACAGTACCTATTTCCTAGAGTTACGAAGAAAAAGAGATTTGAAGAATTTACAATAGTCATGTTGTGCTATAGAATACATCTTCTGATCATTAGCTTATTAGATGTTTCACAAACTAAAAGAGCAACAAAGACATTGCTGCTGAGAGTTTCATTCAAATGGAGAGGACAAGGTATGCAAAACAGATTTCTGGACATAATGTGATAGAATAAAATAATAAAAGTACATGCAAATTGCTTCTGGTAGAAGATAAAAGAATAGTCAACAGTGTCAGTGGTGACAAATCTTCTGATTATTGATATAGTTAAGAAACAGTTCAGTTGCTTCATTAATACAACAGGTAGTTAATGTAAATTTACTTGCAAGTTTTCAAAAAATTTATTTATTCATTTTCATATGTATGTGTCTTTTGTCTGCATTTATGTATGTGCATCACATGTGTGCCTCATGCCTGCAGAGGTCAAACAGAGTGCTAAGTTCCCCCTGGAGTTATGTGTGGATGTCTTCAAGCTACAAAGAATCCAATCCAGATCCTCTGCAAGATGACTCTAGCACCCCTAAAAGAGGCAATTTCCACAGCAGGACTAACTTTGCTAATTGGAAATAAAAATAGTAGTTTTCTTCCAGTATTTTCCAAAAGGACATTTCAAAACCATCCTTTCCTTTATACTACTACAAATAATAAAAGTGAAGAGAATTATTTCTCAAGCTGTAAGAGTAGAAACATGTATTTGGGTGAAGGAAGGTTCAGGAGAAAAATCCTATCTTGCCTGCACTGTGTTCAAAGGTGTTTTTATTCTGGAAATGTAAAATTTATATGAAGAAAAGATGCCATTGCATAATCTTTAAGCAGGATTCTCAGGTTTGTTGTTCTCCTGATATAAAAAAGATAATAAATAGATGGTACTAAATAAAATTATCTACATCTTTATATGTTCTACCTGATGGTATAAAATGAGGATGTTGTCTGGGTGTTATGAAGCTGGAAGAAAAAGTTACATAGGGATAAACAAACAAAGCCTATGTTCTTATACTACAAGGTAAAGTTTACATATTCTTGCTCAGTTAACAAAGGAATTAACAGCAACATTCAAATCTACATTAAGTACTTTGTTTCAAATAATTATTTCAACATTAAAATGTGTGCTCACTAGAAATGTTTACTTTTGTTTTTTAATTGATTATTATTATTTTTTTTTAATCTGAGTCCCACTATGCTTCCCAGCCTGTGGTTTCCTCTCAGCTTCTCCAGTAGCTGGGACTGTAGAACTACCACATGGATCTTATTCTTGATAGTTACTGAAGATGTACAAATTAAAGACCACTTACAGTTATTTTTAACATCTGATGAGACATTACATAATGCTCCCCATGTTCCATAGTGGTAAGGTCTGAATTTAAAATGTTTTTTTTTTTTCCTGTTGGAGACATGACTCTATTCTTTCAAAAGAAATAAACACAAATATTGTGACCCAGTAAAATATTCCTCTAAACTGAACACTTGGTCACCAGATAGCTATTTGAAGAGCTGCTGGAAGTTTCCCGAGATAGGGGCTTAGCTGGAGGTCATACCTGGCCTTTGTCTCTCTCTGCTTTCTGCCCACCATGTGAGTCATAGTACCACCATACCTTTCCCACTATAATGGACTGAAACTTCAGAAGCCATGAGTTGAATAAATCATCTTGTAATGACAGTGGGAAAGCCAACATGGTCAATAAAACAAATAACGAATATTGTCCATTCCTTCATCCATATAAACTCTCTCTTGTGTAGCTATGCTCCAGCCAAGTTTCAATACTACCAAAATATTTTAGGAGAAATGATATTGCAATGTACATAATAACAATAAATGAAAACTATTGAAATGAGTATTAAATTATTTGGGAAATATCTGACAAAATGTGGTAGTATTATAATATGTAACCTTGAAAAATATTCATAGTCTTTATAGGAAATGTGTACTAAATGAAACAATCAGAAAGTTGACCAGCCTGCGCTGCTGCCTGGGGCTATGTCTAGGTCATGGGGATAAGGGCCCCCACCTAAACTTTAGTTAGTGCCCCAGGGCCACCCTGCAGTTGGGGTGATGCTGATATGAGTGGCCTGTGCTGCCATTAGGGGCCATGGTGACATCTGGTTTGGGATGTTGATGAGGGCTATGTCTGGGTCCATGATAATCCTGTAACCATATTGATGTCTGCAGCCCATGGTGCCACCAAAGACCTCATGGTTGCCCAGGGTCTAGGTTACAACCTGTGGCCATGTTTGTTGTCGGAGGTTTGTGCTGCTACCATGTCAACTCTATTCTAAGTAGTCTGTGCTGTCACCTGGGGCCATAGTGACATATGGGCCAGAGCAGCTGCTGAGAAGCATGTCTAGGTCAGTGGTACCATTTCAGTCAGGGTCTGTTTTAATGTCTGTGGCACACCACAGCTTCTGGTACCACTAGGATGGTTGAAAGATGTTGGAAAGATGGGGGAGCAAGATGAGGTTTGGGGGTTCTACCTTGCTCTTACTTGATTTGGGGGGACCTTTGTGGAGGATTCCCATGTGAAGGGACTGAGAGGTGAGTGGGACTGGGTGGGGTGCATGATGTAAAATTTGCAAAGAATCAACAGAGGGTTATAGATTTATTGTTTTTTTTTTAAAAAAAAAATTAGACAGTAAAGGAATAGACAAAGCTAGCTGTAATTCCCTAAAACACACATAGGTAAGTTGTATTTAAATAGAACAATATTTTATGGCTATAAAATCATAGACACTTTTCTCTTTCTCATACACAAAAAAATTACTTGTGCATTGCTTTAACAAACAATCATATTGAAACCAAAGAAAAAATGTAAAATTGGCTCTTAGACATCATCTACCATATCTGTGTCAGAACTTTCTACTTGCCATTCATTAACTTTTCATGGAGGCATTGCATTTATTCTATTTCTCACATTTTAAATATTTAATAGGATGAATAGCTGTTTCCATGTACCTCTGTGATGTGGATTGTTGATATATCTTTGTTGACCTAGGCCCTTTGAGAAGCAGACTCCATAAATGAAACTGAACAGGTTAAGAGTTCTGTTAATGTAAATGCCTGTCTGGAAGGGAAGAGAAAGAAATGTGGAGAGTCACAGACGCCAATAGATCATGAAGATAGGAGAGTAAGACAGATGGTCTAAAGGAGACCTAGATCATGGTATCAACTCTGAAAGGTGAGACAAAACCGTGGACAACCCTCTGACAGAGAAGTCCTACAGTCTTCTAGGTACCTTGGAACTGTGAAGCCCTCAGTCTGGCATGGACCAGGTGATGGGGCGTGGGTGCCACTGAGCAGTCCTGGTGCTAGGACTTAGAATGTAGATAGGATGCCCTTGCCAATCACTTCCTTCTAATGTCAGATCTGCTTTGCCTACCCTCTAGGAAGTCATGTGCCTCTCATGCTTAGAATATGAAATGATTCACACAGGTTCATATGTTGCAATACTTGGTTTCTAGTTCTGAGTTCATCTTCATGTGGGATGTGGCTGGAGAAAACAAGTCTTTGAAGGGAGACCTTCAGGGAAAGTCCAGCTCTTCCTTCAGTCCTCTGTTTCCTTATTGCACATACAATGCAGCCAGTCCCATCAGAGCTACCTCACCCTCTTAGAATCCTGCCCTCCTGCCATGATGGGGCTTTTCCATCCCACCTCTCAGTGGAAATAATCCCTTCCTCTATTATTTTTCTCATCAAATATCTCATTTCTAAAAGAAAAGCAACTAATGCAATTCTTTATTCTGTGGTGGGAATGTTCATCTGTATGCTTTAAATGAAGAAATTGTTTTGTTCTGTGTGGGCACTGTAGAAGTAGGTGGCAGAATCAGAGAAAAGACAGGTAGAAAGAGGACAGAGTCAGACAGACTCCATCTAGCTGACAAAGAAGAAGCATGTGGACTACAGGTGAGCTAGGGCCATGGGGCCACATGGCAGAATGGATTAATGGAAATGGGTTGAATCAAGGTGAATGAGCTAGCTAGCAATGTGCCTGAGACACAGACCAAACAGAATGAAATTAATGTAAGTGTCTGAGTCATTTTGGGGAGTAAAAGCCACCATGGCAGGTCCGAACCTCTGGCCTGGATGAGGTCAGAAACTATGTACAACACTATTCTGACACATGGGGATTTATCTGTATAATACATGAAAATCTATCTGTATATCTTGATGTTTTTTCTAGGTATTAAAAACTAATGAAGTCAATAATTGGGAGTTCAATATAAATAATATTTAAAATTGTTTCTATAAGTATGATATTTTTTCTGATCTGCCACTTTAATTGGCTATGTTGCAATTGGTTAGAAAATGCTAAGTGCCTATACCAGGTCACATGCTACATGCAATTCTGTCAGTAATAATGTTCCAATTGTATATGTTGTACAAATTAGTGAGCCATAATGCAAGTTACACATTCAATTTATAAAGTCTCTTAAACACTTGGACACTGAGGACATGTCCTATTTTTAGCTTCTGGACCTAGACTCATTGTTGAAAGCTTTCAAAAGAGAAATATGTTTAAATTCTGTCTTAGCATTAATAGAAAACTTAGAAGAGTTGTCCCCACTTGAAGTAATAAGACACTCTTCTATAATTATCATGTATTGTTAACCAATGTACATTAATTTCATTATCCTTCATACACACACATATACACACCTGCACACAAGAGAAAATCATGAGTCTCACTCACTTGTACAACTATAAATTTAGCTTCCTTGGTGTCTTCTTGTTCTAGCCTGGATCTTGAATGCCCTCCAAAGGCTTGTGTAATAAAGTCCTAATCTCCAGAGAGGTACTATTGGAAGTTAACAATATCTTAAGGGCTAGAGCATAGTAGGAAGTCCTACTGGGAGAATCCTAACTGGGAACATACCCTCAAAAGGGATCGTGAAACTGCATTTCTTGTTTTCTCGCTTGTGAAATGAGCAGATTTGCTTTGCGAAGTGCTCCAACTATGATGTGCAGCCATTTCCATAGGCCAAACAATGGCATTAACAAATCATGGATGGGAACTCCAATATAAGAAAACAAAACTTCTTTTTCTCAGCTTGTCCTGATTGTAATGGGAAGCTAAATAACCATTCCTCTACAGTGATAGATTTCAAAATCCATTCGAATGGCTAGATCCTGTTTCACCTGGCCAAAGCTTTCTATTTTATCAACTAAGATCTGAGTATCCTAAACTACTGTTCTTAACCTCAACAGCACATAGTGTATCAACAGCTTCCTTTCCTCTTCTCTTACAGATGGTGTTCATATTATACTTCTCACAGACCTATCTCTCATTCTCCTGAGATACTATAATATTTCTTAGCAATATATGATTTGTAATAGAAGTATATGCCTAGCTTAGCACTAATGTTCTTTGGTACCTAATAAGATACATGTTTTACCTTTGGTAGATTTGGGGTTAATTTTAATTATTAACAAGTTATTCAACACCCAGAGACAAAACCTATTTGAATGCCATGGAGTTACATGCACTAATTGATTTAGAAAGATAATAGGTAATGATGATTTTAGTCCAAAGGCATATTTATGGACAGGATAATCAGAACTGATTTCTGAGACTATTCTACAAGTTGAAATGCTATTATAAATTTGAAGCAAATATGAGGAAATAATTACAAACATGCAAATAAATGAGGATGTTATCACATAAGTTCAACACAAAATATATATTGATATGTTATATATAGAAATATATTCTATATATTCAACACAAATATATATTTGTATAGAGTATGCTGAAAACCATCAACTTAATATAACTGCCTTATACTAAGGTTTTATTCAAAATCCCAGTAAAAATTGATTTCAACCTTTAAGCATATTAAAATATGTCAACACTTATCCATAAACACCTCTGTTCCAAGAAGATAACAAATATAACAAATAACACTGTAAAATAATTCCAGCAGTAGTTTTAAGTGCAACTTAGCCAAATGGGCCCAACTAGAGGTTCTGCATGCTTAGAATATGCTACCCATGATAAACTGTATAAATAGAAAATGATGCAACGGGATAAAAAGTTCACTGCAAAATATCTATTAATCAATAAATAACTGTTGAAATGGATGGATGATAGGACATGGCACAAGGTGACACAATGATTGGATTCAAGTGTCTGTTGCAAAGGCCCAAAGGAGGGAGAGAATGTGGAGGAGAAGAGAAACCCCTGTCACTTGTTACTCAGTGCCTCGTGGAACTTGTTCTAATCGAGAAAAATCACATCCTGTCACTCAGAGTCCCGAACACCAGGGAGGAAAGGGGATTAATCTCCAAAGTGGGGTGCAATAACTACACTAGAGAGGTGTGTGGTGGGGAATATGGAGGTCTGGGATGATAGCATGGAGAAGAGGATAATGCCACTGAGGAAAACCCTGTCAGGAGGAGCCAGAACTACAGTTTGGGGGAATCTACAAAGGAGAGAGTTACAGTTACCGACAAAAAACACCATCAGATGTTTTAAGGACAAGATGTTATGTAGACACAAATTGAAATACTATACAATTCACATCCAACATATCCTGGGAATGTGTCTTTGTCTAAGCAGCAATCCTATCTCTGCCTTACTCGTTTTGTTTCAGAATCAGTATCCTTTGCCTTAAAATATACAGAAGAAAACATCCCGCAATACTGAGTCCTCCTGCAAAGTAACTGTGACATCTTAAACTGTGTCATCTAGCAAAGTGGAGGAGAAGCCATAATCATAGGAGTTGTTTTCATAAGGATGGGCGCTTAGGAGTGAAGCAAAGTACAGAAAAGTCCCTGAGTGAAGCAAAGTACAGAAAAGTCCCTCCTTTGGCCATTCTGTTTCACTTTCCATAGAGGAAACTATTTTCTTCATCATTTATCCCAAATGACAAGTACAAGCACTTTGGGCCCTAAATGAATGTGAACATTGTCAAAAGGAATTGGGCTAACAGGAGGCATCCATGGCTCCATTTCCACTGCATTCGGTCAGGGCCACGCTGGCGATGTGGCAGGGAGGCTGGTGGGCAGACACCCCCGCAGATGGGTCCTCACATACTGTATGCATCATGACTAACCATAAAAACAGTCAGAATAAATCAGCTGTGCTGCAGAGAGGCTCCTTGGAGCCTTCACATTCAATTTCCATCTGCCTGACATTTGCAGGTTCTAGACAGTGACTCAATGAAGCAGAGGTTCAGAATTCAACCGCAAGTCCCCAACCTGCAGCCAGGCACTTGCTGGCTGAGCCACGGGTTTGAAAGGTTTTGCTTATGTGAGGAAATTCGTGGTAAATGGGATTTTATTTGCAGGTGGGTAAAGGTTTCATTTTTTTAAAGAATGTGGGTATCCGAGAATGCCTTCTGACCTTTTGAACGGTCAGGAGAAGGGGCCTGAAATCTTCAAGAAAAGAAAACGCCACTCGCTCAGGAATTTCACTGCAAATACCAATTTAGAAAATGAGCAAATCCTCCTTGACAATATGTTGTCATGCAGAGTTGCAAAGAAAAAAAGAATTACACATAAATACAACCTTGAAAATCCCAGGTCTCACAATTTAGCAGCTTAAGTTTGCTTCAAAGGACTGTGGGAAAAGTCGTAGTTTGTTACAGGTGACAGGTAGGAATTCGCCGACCCACCACTCCACCCAGGCACAGGTCTCACAGCACCAAGAGCTTTCCAAATTGTTTCAAACTGAAGTATTATGAAAAGGTAAATTATGTTTTGTATTCATGACTGAAAGCATTTTAGTTTAAAGCCGGCTCCGCTGACGCTGTCAAGGTAGAGAATTCAAGTTTTATGTACAATGCCTGCAGCCCAGCTGATCTGAGTGAAGCAACATGACAGCTTGTAATAAGTAATTTTTATACAGTTACATTTATCACTCAAGTAGGCTTGGTAATATTAAACACAGACCTTAAAATACTACCAAGGAGGAACACAGCGGCTGCAGGCCATGCAGGCATTTCCCCTTTTCTGTATCAGTGAGGGTGCAGAAGTGGATTTTTTTTCTTCTTCTGTATTTTCCTGTTAATAGGGCACTTTTTAAGATATGCATTCAAATGCTTTCCTACTGTTAATGTATCACTAAGAGGTTAAGAATGGAATGACCCCATTTGGCCCAAAGGATGTTATTTCAGGCTTTAATGAATTGGATATTGCTACTATTTTCAGGTGATAATCAATTGGCTCAATTAAAAAATTTCCACCAATCCAAATATTTACAAAATGGAAGGCCCCGAGTCTACAATTTTTGCTGTGTTATACCTTTGTTTCCCTAAAGCTCTTTCCTCCACATCCTTCATTACCATCTCATTTTTGCTAAAGCCAGGAGGCCAGATATATCTCTGTAATGGCAAGAGGCTCTCCTGCCTTCTGAGGCTAATCATTCGGAAATTCGTTCTATAATATTTTTTTATCAAGTGGAATTTTACTTTCATCATTTACTCAAATACATTTACATTGGAGGGTTGAAATTAATCCAATATTTTTGTTCAAAGAAAACATCATCTAAAGGACATGGACTATTAAAGAGTTTGGAAGCAACTTCATCCATTTGAACTGATTTAATTTAATGTTCCTCTTATCTTTATCAGGTGGGTACCATTGTAGAGTGCCTGCATCTGTTAGACAAGAGGGTTAAAGCACAGTGGCCTAAGAAATTATTGGAAGATCATACATGCAGGATCAGGAAATGAACTCAGGTTATCTAACTGTAGAACTTATCTCTCAGTCACAATGCTAAAACTGCTGTTCAAAGCAAAGTTCAAGGAGAGGAGGGTCACATAAAATAAAGTGATTGATTATTTCTCTTGGATAAGTTGGATGTAGGAGCATCAGCTCATCAGAAGAAATTATTGTCATTCCAGTTTGCAAATATCCATTAAAAACAACATCAGATGCTTCTGACACATCTACCTGTGCTTCTCAACTCTTTGAGAAGAAGGTGTGTTACCTCTCAACCAGGCAAATAGAAAGAGCAGACCAATTAATTTTCATCTAGTCCCTGGGTAAAAAAATTAATTAATTTAGTGTAATGTCATTTGGACCATGAAGTCATGAAGCTGTTTATTTAACTAACATACTCAACATTTGTGTCATTTTTCTCAGAAAGGTTCCCACATGTTTGTATCACAAATGTACTAAAAGCTTATTCTGTGCCAGGCACATGCTAGACCTGTGAAATGTGGTAACCAAAAGTAAATATCATCTTTTTCTTCTCAAATGTATGGGCCCAGAATGCTTCAGCCACTATGCTAAAAAGTGAGGATAAATAGAGTTTCTACATTTAAAAAGTTACATTTGAGAATGAATAAAATGGCTCAGTGGGTAAAGGGTAGTTAGTCACCAAGTCTGATGATGCAATTTTGATCTCTAAGATTTGCGTGAAGGAAAGAAGGGACCATTGCAAGCTGTAGTATGACCCTCATTGGCATCATGATATGCACAGACTCAGAAAAAATAAGAAGTGTAACAATAAAAAGAACTGTTTCTCTACAAGTAAGAGGCAGATGATAGACATACATACATACATATGTACATACATATGACAGACAGGTAGATATATATATATAGATAGATAGATAGATAGATAGATACATACATACATACATACATACATACATAACTTTCCCAGGTATATATACACCAAATAAAGAAATTTAAAGGTAGAGTTTGAGGATAATTATCACTTATTCTCTAGCTACAAAAGAACCAATCATTTAAAATAATTTTGTAATACTAATACACATATTTTTATTTAGCTCTTTCAAGCATGGAAATGGCTACTACCACAGTCTACATGTTTGAATCTCTCTAAAATTCAAACGTTGAAATAATGAAGCCCCCACAGTGATGGTATGAAGGGGTAGAAGCCCCATGAACAAGATTATTAACTGTATGAAGAGGACTTCACAGCACTTGCTTGTTATTGTCATTTTTTGAGAACACTGCACAAAGCAGCTTCTCTTTGCAGCAAGAGAAAGAGCTTTGTCTCCCAGTGAACTCAGCTTGGGCTTCTCAGTTCCCAGAATAGTAAGATGAATTTATGTTTATTTAGAATCCATCTAGCCTGTCATATTATATTAGAGTTGTCCACAAAAGACTATATATACATTATTTTTAATTCTTAGCATCCCCAAATATAAATTTCATAGTCATCCCTAGGAAGTACATCTATTGTTTTCAGGCTATTAGCCACATGTACCAACTATATATAAAGAAATCCAAACATAGATTCTTCTGATTTCTAAACAAATTAGAATGGCCACTATTCTAAAAGCAGGAAAACTGAGTCAAGAGTTGACACTCTGTCCTTATTCTACCCAAACCAGAGATCAACTGTGAAAAACATCTAGACTCATCTATCAACTTGACATTTGGACATCTTGAAAAACTCAGTATCTCTGTAGCTGTAGTTCTCAGACAAGGGTAATTGTGAACCTCTGTGTATTTTCAGCAACGTGAACTGACAGATTTGGTTTTTAAATTATGAGTGCTGCCACATAGTAGCTACAATAATTGCTAAACATCTTGCAATGCATAAGACAATCCTTACAGAAAAGAATATTGTGACTCAAAATATTGATAGTGCCAAGGCTGAAAATCTTCTCTATAGAAAGGACAGATCTGGAAATAATTTGGGTTTTTACCATCTCCAAACACAATACATAGACAAGTCCTAAGGAACCACTGTGGACTTTAGCTCAAATAGTATCAAGTGGCACTTTGGAGACCTCCAGGGAATGATGTTAGAAGGTGGTCAAAGAGCAGGAAATGGCTTGTAATTAGTAGTGTCTTCACAGGATGCAAATGCAGAAGACAATTTCCTGTCCCCTTTTTGGATGGAAAGATTAATCTGTTACTGAATTCCAGATGAGAAAGATTTTTGAAAGTTTCAAATGGCAGGAGCATAGCCGTAGAGAAGGTAATTATGTGCAATTTGTACAGTGTTTGACAATCAAAATGTAAATATGAAGAGTTTATTGCAGTAAATGCATGTGGTGTGTTTACCTTAAAGAATATCAGACTATAGAAACTCTAATGGTTTCTGACAGATGACGAGAATTATCTTTTTGTATTACACTTTTTTTTCAGACCTGTGAGATGCAAAGATAAAATAAGAAGAGATGGTTTGACTCTAGGGAACTATTATTTATGATGTGTCTTTCCCCTAGTGAGAAGCATCATAGGTATGGGGCTTTGAAGGGATGGGCACTTGATAACTGTATTTTTCTTGGGAGGATTATCTGCATGGACACAATTAAAGCTTTTACCTCCACAGTGTTCTAAGCA
This sequence comes from Sigmodon hispidus, assembly GCA_004025045.1. Taxonomy (NCBI): domain Eukaryota; kingdom Metazoa; phylum Chordata; class Mammalia; order Rodentia; family Cricetidae; genus Sigmodon; species Sigmodon hispidus. The sequence continues at coordinate 132,869 of PVIH01002729.1, read as the reverse complement.
CATCTAAAACATGATCAGCTCAATAAACATCTTCTCTTTCCCATATAAGATGTGTATACTTATTGTAGCATTCAATTTTTTTTCTTTATCTCCTGTTACAAAGGTGATTCAGAACTTTAATAGCAATGAAATAAAGGAAGGAAGGAGGTAAGAAAGGAAGGATGGAGGAAGGGAGGGAAAGAAGGAGAGAAGAAAGGAAACCAAGAAGGAAAGAAGAAAAAGAGAAGGAGTAAAAAGAAAGAAAGCCACAAGGAAGAAGAATACTGATTCCCATAGAGAAATTAAAGCCTATCTTCTGCTGTTGGTTATTTGTAAAATGAATCACAGTTTAACAGAGAATAAGCTTTCAACAAATAAAATTTTTTGGTCCACTTTTCCCTTCTCCATCATTTACAGAGGTTTCTTTTTTCTTCTTTATTGCTAAAATTTCCAGAGCCAGAGTAAGAGGACTGTGATACTCATTTAATGGGATAGCCACAATCAATATGTTTTGATTCAACAGCAACCTCCTGACAAGCTATCAGATAATTGTGGTTTTGCAATAAGACGCAATAGAAAATTTGAAGTGCCATGAAATACCAGTTTTGCTGCTGACTTTGAAAGCATAATGCTTACCTGAGCCAACATCAAACTGGAATACACAGGACAATTCTATCTACCCCTAATATGATCATCTCTCCTTTAAATCTTGCCTATTAGCATCTTTTCTGTAGACCCTGCCCTCTGCACGTAAGACAGACAAGCTCTTTGTGACTGGCTAGCAATGCCTGGCCGTTGAAACAGCACACTGAAGCTCCTAAAATAAATGGTACCCCAGTACCATAGACAATGATTAGCCCAGTTGCTATCTGCTTTGTAAGTCTCTGGCTTACATCACAGCTGTGGTGAAATGTGATGATTGTGAGCTTGCCAAACCACCTGACAGCCTGACTGTACTCTAGCTACCACCCACCTCTTCCTTCATTTTAGCAAAAGACGAACAGGAAGTTTTGTGGTAGTTTATTTTTCTTTGGATACTGGAGTGGATCATATAATTGGGCTCAAGTTAAATATGATATACACATTATTGTCAACTATAGGATACATACAATCATATTTTCAAATGGTTTGGAGAAAAAAAAACCTTATCAACTGCTATCCCCTACTCCCAATCATTATGGATTTGAAAATGTCTCATCTAGCATAATTCCCTTTCAATTTTCTAAGGATAGAATCCTTTTCCCTTCTAAGATGACCAACTCCTAGGAAGCATTTGCTCAATAAGTATATACATCTTATATGGGAAAAAGAAGATGTTTATTGAGCTGATCATGTTTTAGATGTGCTTAGAACACTGCGGAGGTAAAAGCTTTAATTGTGTCCATGCAGATAATCCTCCCTATCATTTGCTCAGAGAAAGCCAAAGTCTTGTATCTATTGGTACGACCAGCCTAATAAACAATCTGATATCACAGGAATTTTCTTTTCACTCCTATGTGTCCATTTTAGCAATTCTTGTCATGACCAGAGTGAAATCTGCAGAAGGACATTTGTTTGAAGGACTGTAAAAACAGTCCAGAAGCTCGTCAGCAGCTAGCTGGTGAAATAAACTATGGTATTCCATACAGTGCAATAGAATACTGCATGCTTATAAAGAAAAGGGGAAAGCCCTGTGTCCATATGGGAAAAAATGCCAGACACCCAGGATGTATTGTTACAAGAAAAATAAGGTTGAGGAATACCATAGAAAACTTTTGTGTTCTTTTTTTACATATAAGAAGCTTATGCAATTTGGATTTGGGGAGAAACCTGGTGCTAGGAAAATATCCAAGAACCCACAAACATGATCCCAGCTAAGACTCCAAGTTATGGTGGAGAGGATGCCTGAACTGACCTTCCTCTGTAATCAAATTGATGACCACCCTAATTGTCATCATAGAACCTTCATCCAGCAACTGATGGAAACAGATGCAGAGATCCACAGCTAAGCACTGGGCTGAGTTCCTCAATTCAGTTGAAGAGAGGGAGGAGAGATTATATGAGCAAAGGGGTCAAAATCATCATGAAGAAACCCATAGAGACAGGTGACCTGAGCTATTAGAAGCTCACTAACTCTGGACTGATAGCTGGGGAACCTTCATGGAGTGGACTAGGCCCTCTGAATGTGGATAACAGCTATATAGTGTAAGCACTTTGTTAGGCATCTGGCAATGAGACCAGAATTTATTTCCCATGCATGAAGTGGCTCTTTGGAACCCATTCCCTATAGAAGGATACCTTGCACAGCCTTGTTATGAATGTGGGTGGGTGGGTGCATGTGTGTGAAAGGAGGGTCCTGCCTCAACTAGATATCCCAGACTATACTGACTCCCACAGGAAGTCCTTACCCTCTCTGTGGAGTAGATGGTGGTGGGGTGGGGAGAAGCTTGGGGGGTGGCAGGGAAAAGGAACAGTGGTTGTTATGTTTAAAAACTTTAAGTAATAATAACAAAATACATATCCAAGAATCTAATGTAAATGCTAACTGAAGCAAGTAGAGGGGACAAAACCTGATCCACAATCAGAGCTTTTCTAAGCAAAGCCTACTTAAGCATAACATTGTTAATTAGTCTGCATGGATGTAATATGTGGTTAAAAGTATGTGCAATTACTGAAGAATAAAAACACAAAAATAAATTGCATGAGAGAAATTGAAATACTGTTTCCTTTTGAAAAGTTCTTTGCCAGAGTGTTTTTTAATTTGAGGTTTTCTATTATTATTATTATTATTTATTATTATTGGCTTTGTGTTTTCTTTGTTTCCTTTATCTGTTTTGCTTATAGTCTTTAAATTATTAGTTGTTTGGTCTATTATCCATAGCTATTCTTGCTGAAAAATTCATTCACAAAAATGCACAGAGATTACTGAACTCTCAAAACGCATTTACAGTGTGAACAAGAACATCTTCCCTAACCATCTTTGCTTCTGTTACTACAGCCCTTTGACAGTGTCTCAGCTACACTGCAAGGTTGATTTCTGACTTCACAGGTGACCAACCCATTCCTTCTTCACAAGCTTAGCTCTCACACACACGCCTAATGGGCGAACCCATTTGTTGTAATAGGTTTTGACCCAGACTTTCCAGGCTAGACAAGAGGTTTAGACCCGCAGTTCCACAGAAACACATGCAGTCCCATAGAATCACACAGACATTTGTATTATTTTTATGCTGGTTGACCTAGGGCCCAGGCATATAATTTGCTAACTTAGACAAGAAGTTTAGATACACAATCCCACAGAAACACATGTGGTCCCACAAAATCATACAGACACTTGTATTATTTTTATGCTGATTGATATCCTGAGTAAGTTGGGGTCATACTAGGGAGAACAAGAGGAGGTAGGAAAAGATCTTGAGAGAATGGATGGTTGAGTGGGGATAACAACAGAGCAGAAGAACAAAGAAATAGATACCTTGATAGTGGGAGCCATTATGGGATTAGAGAGAAACCTGGTGTCAGGAAAACATCCAAGAACCCACAAGAAGTCTCCAAGCAATAGTGGAGAGGGTGCCTAAACAGGCTTTTCCATATAATTCACCCTATTACAGAATATTCATCCAGCAACTGATGGAGACCGAAGTAGTGATCCATAGCTAAGCACCAGGTTGAGCTCCCAGTCCAGCTGGGAGAGGAGAGATTATAAGCAAAGGGATCAGGATCATGAGGAGGAGACCCACAGAGATAGTTTACCCAAGCTACTGGGAACCCATTGACTCTAAAATGACAGCTGAGGAACCTTCATGGAAAAGAAATAAACCCACCGAATGCAGATGACAGGCGAAGGTCATGGGCAGTTTGTGGAGCCTCTTCCAATTGGACCAGAGTTTATTTCTGGTGCACGAACTGGCTTCTCAGAGCCCATTCCCTATTCAGCCTTGATACTGGGGGAAGGGACTCCATCCTACCTCAACTGAATATGCCAGACCAAATTGACTCACCCTGGGAATCCTTGCCTACCCTGGGGAATAAATGGGGGTTAAGGTGGGGGGAGTCTGAGGGAGGACTGGGAGGAGGGGAGGGAGGAGAAGCAATGGTAGGTATGTAGGAAAATCTTTTTAAATAAAAAAATAATAATAGTAAATAAAGTTTCTTCATCTCATAGTGGGCTGACAGTCATATGAATTTGTGAAGACAGTTTTAAAGACCATGCAGAATCGAAGTTCACAACGACACTAGCATGTATGAACACTTGGTCACTGCTAATTTAACCTACATTGTACATTTTCTTTTTGCCCAGGAACTTTTTTTTTTAAATACATTTATTATTATTATTATTTTTATTATTATTATTATTATCATTAATAAAGAAGTCACATTCTCTATCCTTGTATATCCTTATTCAAGGTCCCTTCCTCCTCCCACCACATCAGGTCATTCTCTCTTCTCCACATCTCCCCATCCTCCCCATGGGCAGGTGGTCCCAAGGTCCCACGGTCCCAATATTGCTTAGTTCAGACTCTACTCCTGGCAAGTCCAGTTTTCTCCCACCAATATCAAGACTGAGTCAGGTGTTTCTCTAGGGAGAGTGGGATCCAAGGAATCAGCCCAAGGTGTTTCTGATCCCAAGCTGTTCAGTGGTTGTGGTTTGCAGCTTGGGCATGCTTTCTTTTTTTGTTCTTTTTATTGTTGTTTGTTTGTTTGTTTAGAGACCACTAATGAGTGAGTACATCCCCTGCTTATTTTTCTGGGTTTGTGATACCTTGTTCAGGAGGATATACTCCAAATCCATCCATTTGCCTGTAAATTTTATGATATCATTTTTTCTTGCTCCATTGCGTAGATGTATCACAGTTTGTTAATCCATTCTTCAGTTGAGGGGCATCTAGGTTGTTTCCAGGTTCTTGCTATTACAGATAATACTGCTATGAACATAGCTGAGCTAATGCCATTTGAGTGTGAATGTGCATCTTTAGGCTATACACCCAGAAGTGGTATTGCTGGATCCTTGGGGAGATTGATTCTCAGTTTTCTGAGAAACTGCCATACTGCATTCCAGCATGGCTGAACAAACTTACACTCCCACCAACAATGGAGGAATATTCTCCTTGCTCTGCATGTCCAGGAACTCTTAACTAGTAATAAAATGCCCTGAATTGGGATCCATTAGTGAGTACAAATGCCGCATCTACTTTTAAAGTAGTCATTGTATGTGAACTGTTCTAACTAGGTTCCATTCCCTTTTAATCTTGTTGGTATCCACTGCTGCTATATCTGCATCTCACCTCGCTTGATGGTGTGAGTTTCTAAGGTGTCCCTAGAAAAGCTATTTGATATCCATCTTAAAGAGAATCTTGACATCACCTGAGACAGATCTGCTTTTTTTCAGGAAAACTGAAGGGTATGTAGTAAGTAACAAGGCACAAAACACCTTAAGGATGTTCAATACGGTTGGTTCTAGATAAGGCGAGTAAACTCAAGATTTAGGAATGTCTCCATGGAGAAGGTAGAATACTTTAGTTTTGAGTTTTTAATACCATTTAATGCTAACTTTAAACCTCTAAGCCAGTAATTTTGCAAGACTACCTCATTTCTGCTCTCCTACATTGCTCTCATCTATCCTAACCCTTCCCAATATCTGAATATCTGCCAACTTCATTCTGGCCCTGAAGAAGCAAAGGAGGATATATAATCATGAAATGGTTCTTAGGACAGTGCAAGGAATAATTTCAGAACATCTTTTTCAAACCAAGCCAGCCAAGTAAGTATGTCTTAAGGTTAAAACAGCAGTCAGAAAGAGCCAAAATAACTGCATTTACCAACTGCAATACAGTCACTCCAATGAAATAATGAAATTAGTTTAGTTATGGTGAAATCTAATTGGTATTGTGACAGCTAAGCCTTAAACATCCTCTTCAATAAGTCATAGAAATTGGGTCTCCATATTCCCAGTGGTTAAATTTCTAAAGTCTAATTGCTTGCTGTAAATAATAATAGAATATGGGACAGTGATAAATTAAGTCTTATTTCTGGTTCATCACCAACTACATGTCTAACTAGGTAAACTTCTTGGCATTAGTCTTTCTAATTTAAAATAATAATAATAATAACATGTTGTTAAGACATTAAGGACATAGTCATTATAATAATTAAGATAATAGCAAAGCATCTGATGCCCCCCCCTACTTTGAGGAACAGCTATGCATCACCATCCTATGGGAACCTTATAAGCTCAGCCACATTAGATTTTGTCATCCTATCTTAATTTCTGCTTCAAGAATAGAAAAAAAAGCGTCCAATAATAAGTGCAAGTGCTGGGAAAGAAATCAATGTTTGCTAATGCTTTCAGAGCTTGATTGAAAACTGCCTGGGGAAGAACATTTTTAAATAATTATGCTTGCATTCTGTTCACATAAATTCACTCAATTTTCAGTGTGGTGAAGTGGAGCTTGGCCTCAAGTTTTTGTTTGTTTGTTTTGTTGTTGCTAAATTCTACCTTGAGAAAAGGAGTGTTAAGTATGTATAGAATGTTGTTATCATTACTAATTATTTTGCAAAATAGACTTTGAGAGATTTCTTATTTCTAGGAAGAAATACATATGATTGAACAGTAGTTGACAGCCTATGCACCTTCCCGGTAGACATGGGTAATTTAGCCAACTGCAGCACAATGAAAGCACAAATAGATACAGGCCAACAACTGTTAGACTGAGCTCAGCCAATTCGCCAGTTGATATTTTGTAAAAAGCCAAGTCTTACTAAATGCCAGTGAAGGTTTCATTTCAAATTGTTTGTTTAACTTTGTGTGCAAATTATAAAAATACATCAATTTCCAAACATTTTGAGATGGATTCTGAACCCATGTTGTTTAAAGTGAGTGTAGCTCCAAAACATCTCTTTTCAATTAGTTCTGAAGCCTCTTTCAACAGTCTTTCATAAATAGGCCAACATTAATGGCATGCTCAGCCTCAGTACTGCTCTCTAATGGAAATGCACAATGGGCCTTTCGCCATGCCTGCAGGGGCAAACATCTTCCATTTCAGACAGATCCAATGAGAAGTTTCACCAGCTATTCTAGGGCTCTCACTTTTGGGTCTTAGGTTTAGCTCATTGCTAATCAATGCCTGTGTTTTCTAATTACATCGTGCAATCAGTAATGATTTGTCACTCACTGAACCTGGGTGATCTTCTAACCCATCACCAATGTAAACAATTGGAAAGAGAAGGTAAGCTTAGCTGCCAGGCCTATGGAAGAGACATTTCTCCGATAAGAAGAAAATGCTGACTTGGGAAATAAGGAAAGAAAGGTAGGTCTCTTCTATATAAGATGATCCAAATCTTTGAGAGACTGATTTCATTGTCCAGAACAATGGACCAAAACCATGTTCACCAAAGTGTCTACATTGTACTGATAATTCTCCTGCCACACTTCTGAATGGCCATGTTTATACTAGACCCACCATGGATATTGACTGATAAACTAAAAACAGAATTTTAGCTTTTTGTACATAGACTAACATCTCTCTCTGGCAGATAAAAGAAATTCTGAAGTTGATTTAGTATTCTACCACATACAGATGTGATGCTGGGTTGATGTGGTAGACAAGGCTGTGATTTTGCACTTGAGAAGGAAATCTTATTTTTCAATCAATGAAGTTTATAATAGTAAAATCAATACTGATGATATAAATATACTCATAAATTGCACAGGTGAATCAATAGCAACAAATATTTAGCCTGTCAAAATTGACTCTGAGTAACATGTTACAGAAAAACTTTGTGTAATAGGCCAAATAGTAAGCATTTTAAGTTTTCAAGGCATGTAGTCTATGTTTCAACCCTGAAGGTCTGAGATGAGAATGCAAAAATAGTGGAGAGAGGGATAAAATACCAAGTAACATGTCAACGGTGAATGTCACTATGTTCTTTAAAAACATCATTTACAAAAATGTAATCAGTAGAGCACAATTTTATACAACTACGTAGAACCACCTGATAATTAAGAAATGGCAAACCATTTGAATCTATCACATACCTAACCACAATAGGATAAATGTCTGTTAGTGTAGGTAGCCACAGAGAATTCTGCCAAAATATTTGCAACACATTAATTCTAGATACAGATGTAAAAGCAATTAGAAAAATCAAATGCTTTGTTCAATTGAATGCTGTTCCATAACCAGATAGATTTCCAATGCTATCTTAGCTGGAAAGGAAGGACACTCTCTTTATAAATGAATAGAGTGGATAAAGAAAAAAGAGATACTAGTAGGCTTTTTCTAAAGAAAATTTAAGATGTATAGATATGATTTCTTTTCTGAGATGAATTGTCAATTGTTCTACTTGCAAAACAGAATCAAGTATACTCTTCAAGTCCTTTTGAAGAACAAAACTCTGTAATGTCATCAATACATCACTTTGGGGAGCACTGCAGGTATTTTTACTAAATTTGAAAAGATGTGCCAAAGTTCCGCTGCTCTGAAAGCTGCAACCAATATTTGTAATGATAAATTTGTAATGATAAAACCAGAAGAGCTATACCATTCAAAAAGAAGATGCCAGTGTATCATTCTATACCAAAAAGTGGATATTGGTGCAAAGATGACTCACAGCTAAAACACATAATAATTAGAGTCAGTTTGCCAGTCTGAGGTGCTTTCCTTCACAAAAGCAACTTGAACTCAGTATTCTGTAGTTGTAACTCAATAGACAATACTTGCATAGTCTGTGCTAAGTCTTATGCTACACTACAAAATAGCAATATAAATGGAATAATACATTTTAAGATGTTAGCAATTCATGACTATGTCGAAATTTCTCAACATGTTAAAAATACTTTAAACACCTTGAAATAAACTTAATTATACATAATTATATTATAATTATTATATAATATATTATATATAGGAAACTCAAGTAAAGAAAACTAGACCATAAAAAAACATATATCACACTGTGATAAGAATTTTTACATGGAAAAGAAAGTATAGAAGCCATTGAATCACAAATTATATAACAATACTGCAATACCGTTAATGCTTTGATTACTACATTAAAATTAAACAACAAAAAGTAACTACATGTTGTAGTACACAGCTATAATTCTGGGATTCAGGAAGCTGAGGCAGGAGAATTGTTCTGAGGTCCAAGGCTACCCTGGACTACATAAATATACTAAGCCAGCCAGGTCTACATAAAGGGAAACTGTCTCAAAAGAGCTAATGTTAAAAAAAATTAGTTAACCATTGAAGCTCTAAAAAAAAAAAAAAAGAAGAATCATTCTTTATGTGAAAATGATGTTCATTAGTTTTTTTAATGTTGAGAATTTTATGCCTGTACATAATAAAATATTTTATATATTCCCATTTCCTTCTTTCATTTCCCCCAACACAGATCAGCTAATTTCTATAACAGCTTCTCTTACAAAAAGTTGTTCAGCAACAGCACTTCAAATCAATAAAAGTTTTCATTTGAATAGCAGTCACTAAATCATTTAACCTTTGGAAGAAGCTAGGTCTTCAATTCATATGGAATTGACTAAAACATTAAATGTAAAAATGTAAAGACGGATTCTCCCTTGCTCTACCGGCTAAGAGGTTGAGATGGTCCCTCTGTAGCAACAAGTGCAGTCTGCATTCAATATTGCTAATGCCACCTTACATGAAAAGGGAGACATCCTTGGGGAAGTACCTGATTGAAAAACTGGGAAGGGGATATACAAATAAAGCAGGAGTCTTTGGGTCTGTAAAAAGTAAAGAAAGGCTTAAGCAACAAAGGACTGTTAACCATCACAAGGACACAGAGGCCAAATAAAACATCACTTACTGCTTAAACTGGAACCATAAGAACAACAGAATAATAGAGCTATCCTGGGTTCTCACCCAAAGTGGGAAAATATCCACAAACATCTATAGGTGTAAACACTTGAAAAGGATAAATAAATGAAAAAGAAAGGATAAAGCTCCTGGAGAGAAGCATCTCAAATAATTTAAGTAAGTTATATTTCCCTTCACAGGAAAGTGGGGCTTAATTGCTCATGATTTACCTGTAAGCTGTATCAAGTGACTTCCTTCTTATGAAAGGGAAATTCAGTAAGGTGAGAAGCTGAATAAACAGTGCTTTGCCAGATCAAAGCCAGTAGCAACAGCGATAACTCATGCTGATAGTTCTACCTTTAAGATTCAATGAAAGAAAATGTTGCTCGTCTCTTTTCTTCATCTCCCCAAACCCCTAACTCAAGTCTAAGAATGAAAAATATCACCAAAGCCCTAACTGACAAACTTCCTGATTGTCAGACCTCAAACCTATCCAAGCTATTGACACAAGGAAAGCTTGAGAAATAAGAGAAACAAGGAACATGAGAAACTCCATCACACACGTGAGAGCTATAGAGCTGATGACCAAGTGTAATGGAGTGTTCTGAGTGGGAACCTGGAACAGACACCCCTGGTATTAGGTCTTCAGTTAGGAAGAACTTATCAGAGGGCTGGAGAGATGACTCGAGGTTTAGAACACTTACTGATCTTTCAAAAGACAGACACTGGATTCCAAGCACCAGAATGGCAGCTTACAGAGAATCTGATGGCCTCTTCTGATGGCCTCTGATACCAGGCACACACAGTACACATGCATATCCATGTGGTAAAAACATTCAGACACATGTAATTAAACTAAGTGAATCCTTATTTTCAAGTAAGAACCGTCAGTGCTGGTTCATTACTTGTGATAAATGTCTCATACTAGTGTAAAACACCAAAAATAGCAAACTGAGTACATGGGTTATGAGAAATTTTTGTACTGTATTTTTCATTTTCTTCTATAAAACTATTCTAAAGTTTTTAAATACATTAACACTTATTAGATCAGCAAAGGTATTTCTAAGAAAAAAAATGTAAAAAAGAAAACCTATGTAGCTGAAATGTTAAAAGGCGTAAACACATGAAAATCAGTAATTCTTAGAAAAAATACATTGAGAATTATCATGTCACATTACCTCATTGCACACATAAATAAAGTTAGTATTTTTAATATCTAAAGTATGTTTTAACTTAAAGGTTGGCCTATGAACTGGCAATGCTCAAAAGAAATGCAGGGAGCCAATGAGTACAAGAAGAGCGCTCAACCTGTTCAATGAAGAAACGTCATGCTGTTGGCTGAGATCAAACCAGACAGTCTAATCAGAACATCAGTGCACACTAAGCCCAGGCCTTTCCATGACAGTGGCTGGTAAATGCAGCGGCCCTTCCTCTCAAAGGAGATTTTAAAATGCAGTGCTTACTTTCTGTATATTTCAAAAAATTAATAAAAATGAGCTGGTTTCCATGCGTAATCTAGTCTCCTTAGCAGTACAGTCTCCCATCAGGACCTCCTTGTGTTGTTTAGGAACTGAGGGCTTTGCTCCTCTTTCCGGAATGATTTAGTTATGAGCAGTAGAGCATACCTGAAACACCGATTTTTTATCTAAAAGTTGAAAGGTGTAAGCTCGATGGCTTCTAATTTAACTTCCAGTTTTATAAATATGTCTCCTTATTCTATATGTATAGAAGAGCTGCCCCAAATGTTTAACTGACTGAAATCACTTATTAAAATGACCCATTAAATAAGACATACATTCCTAGATTTCCTGCCTTGGAAAAGTGCAACAGCTGACTATTGCCTGCTTCCCTAACAAACCAGTGCCAAGATCAGCAAGGAATACAATTACTTATTGTCTGATCACAGGTCTGTAGTTAGCTGCAATGACTGTGTTTAGGTGTGAAATGCAGGAAATCTAGAGAAATTTGTTCCTCCATGTGTCTCATTTAGTAGTCTAAATGGAGGGGAGTATAAGATACCCAGAACAAGATCCTTGATGTCTATTAGCGTAGAAGTTTGGAAGTTTCTAAAAGAAAAAACAACAACAACAACAACAAAAAAAAAACCTTAAAATACATGCCTTCTAAGACTCTGATTCGTTTACATCCTCCTATTGACCAAAGCATGTCTCATGGCAAGGTCAACTTAATTAGGCCTGCGTGCGTGCGTGCGTGCGTGCGTGCGTGCGTGCGTGCGTTCGTGCGTGCGTGCGTGCGTGCGTGCGTGCGTGCGTGCGTGCGTGCGTGCGTGTGTGTGTGTGTGTGTGTGTGCGCGTGCGTGCGTGCGCGTGCGTGCGTGCGCGTGCGTGCGTGCGTGCGTGCGTGTGTGTGTGTGTGTATGTGTGTGCGTGTGCACGCGCGCGTGCGTGCGTGTGTCCTTTCTCTGAGGTTTAAGTAAATGAAGACTTCAAAAAATATTCTAATCCACTGCAATGACAAATATACCAAAGAAGTATACCACTCATGGATGCCATTCTATAAAGAGATGTAATTATCATTTACATAAAAAGGAAGTATATTGGGGTTCATCAACAATACAGGCAAAGTGTTCAGTCTAGAGAGCTGTCCACAATGGCAGGCAGGCAAAACACCTCTTTTTTCAGGACAACTTCCTGAATTGCAGTGACCAATTTTCTCTGAGCCTTTGAATTATAAGTAAATTTCAACTGTCTTATGTTTATGTGTTATAGCTCACAGGAAACTCAGACAGCACTAGAGAAATTAAGCAAACCAAATAATGTATGCATGTATAAATATATACATATCATTACATATATATAACATTGCACATGTATTATATATATATATGGTAAGTTTGGCTTTTTTATTTTATGTATTGTGTGTATGTTTATGTATATATGTGGTACACATGCCCCCTCTACATGCAGGAGGCAGAGAAGAACATTTGGTATCCTTCTCTTTTACTCTCCACTTTATTCCTTTGAGGCAGAGTCTGGGCTGTTACTTAACATCTGTTCAATATTTTCTCCAAGTGATACAGATCAAGGAATGTCTGAATTTTGTGTTAGACCTGTCAGATGTGAATGGCCTTTATATATTTAAGTGGTTTGGGATGAAATGAGAACTATGCTTCGTTACATGAGAAGTTTGAATCGAATATCTTTGAAGAAAACTCAGCCTTGGTCATCCAATTTATATAGCAGCCTTGACTTTCACCGTCTAATAATGGGACAGTTGCAGAGGAGACAAGGTGGCCTACTAGATTTAAAATGTTTACTACACCCTTTCCAGAAAGCCTACTGGAGTTGATATCAGATATTTTCAGAGGCATCTAGGGTATTTTTTTAAAGGGACTAAATATATTTTAATAATTATGTCAGTTTTTTATTACCCTGCAATGGCTACTATTAATTACTTAATGGAAAGTAATATATAAGCAAACCAAATATTTACAGCAGCATTTAGATGGATCAATTACTTTCTATTAGCATATAGTAACTGTGAAATAATGATTTTTATTTTCATTATCACATCTTCATACATGCATGCCTGAAGCACAAGACCTACTAAGTTCGATTTCTCAGAGTGAAGCCAAGAATCTCTGTTTTAAAAAGTTCCCTCGGGTCATTCACATAATCAGCTGTGCTTGGGAGCCCAGCTAGGAAATATATATATATATATATATATATATATATATATATATATATATATATATATATAGCCTTGGACAGCTACTACTCCAGGCAATTTGATTTCTGCTGAGTACCCAAAGGTAGACCAGACAGGTAAGCCCCTTGCAAGTTCCAGAACTAAGTTTCCAGATTTTTTTGATATGGCAGAGGCCAGAGAAATAAAAACACTAAGGAATCACTGAGATTAAGGCAAACAGGTTCCCTTTCTCTGTATACACATGATCATCACAAACCACACTTCCTTCTGCAGTGGGAGGAAATGGAAGGAACTACTTATCAAATACCAGGATAACACTTGCCACTCACTTGAGTGATGATCTGCTGAAGAACTGTTTCTGCTCAGGACAGGACAAGGCAGGTGACAGCTAGCCTTAGCATGCATTCAGCATGAAGCTCCACAAGCTCACAGATTTGCTTCAGGATGAACACCTTAAACCAGTACTTTTAGTCTGGGCCCTAAAGCTTCTTTCTCAGACTTTTTTTTAATCTGCTTTTCATTTCTAATCACACTGAAACTAAATCTAGAAAGTTTTTCTTTGCTGCTATGCTCTTGTTCTAAATCTAAGAACTGTGTTTCAGCCTCCTTCTTCAACTTTTCCTTTCTTACTTGTAATCACTCTCTCCATCATCCTGGGAAGATTACTCCATGAATAAAATGCTAACTGTGTAACCACATGGACCTCAGTTCAACCCTTAGCAGCCATGTAAAAAGCCAGACTTGGAAGCACAGGCCTATAGTTCCAGCCCTAGGATGCACAGATGGGATTCCCAGGGGTTCACTTGCCCATCAAGTTTGGCCAATTGATGATTTTAAAGTTCAGTGAGAAACCCTGTCTCATCATGATAATGATGCTGCTGCTGATTGTGCTTGTTTGAATAGAAATAGGACTATTTCTATAGACTCATAAGGAGTTAGCATTATTGGAAGGTGTAGCCTTGTTGAAGTAGGTACAGCCTTGCTGGAGAGAAATGTATCATTAGAGGTGTGGATTGAGGTTTTAGGCACTCAAGCCAAGCCCAATGACACTCTCTTTCTGTTTTCTGCATATTCAGATGTAGAATCTCAGCTCCTTCTCCAGTACCATGTCTGCCTGTGTCACGCCATGCTTCCTGTCATGACCATATGAACTAAATCTCTAAACCTGTAAGCCAGCCCCAATTAAATGTTTTCTTTTATAAGAATTGCCAAGGTCCATGGGTGTGGTGTCTCTTCACAGCAATAGAAACCCTAAGAAAATTATGATTGTGATGGTGGTGGCTGTGTAGGAAGATACTGGACATTGACCTCTGGCCTTCACATAGTGAAACATAGATCTCTATTCCAGACCTCTGTTCATATCACTCAGGATTTTTTCTGGAACTATAGTTACACTTTCACTTCTGTCTAAACATTCTTCCATTCTTTTAGACAGTGTCTCATTATGTGTCTTTAGAACTCACTACATAGACAAAGCTGGTTTCAAGCTCACTGAGCCCATCTTGTTCTACCCTTAGTTTTAAAAATCTCTTACTGAACATAGAATCCATCAAATGTACTAGAATAGCTGCCCAGTAAGCTCCAGGATGCTTCTGTCTCTACCTCCAAAGCCTAAGATTTCAGGCTTACACCACCAAACCTGTTTTTTATGCGGGTGCTGGAGATCTGAACTCAAGTCTTTATGCATGTTTGTGCATGACAACCACTTCACCATTTAAGACAATTCTGTAGTCTCTCTTATATAGTACTTTACAAAGGGCATAATTCTGAGCATGTAGAAATTTGTGGACTTGAAGATTAGTAGGTTATTGGTATTTTAATTGTGATAACTCAGTTGATGGTATTTATAGGGCACCATTTAAATCAATGCAACTTGTTGAAGTAACTCCCTTACTTAAATGCAAAGGATGTCTAGCTCCTTGTACCTGTCCATTTATCTCAGCTATATGCAACTATGTGGCAAAGGAGGAAACCTGAGACATAGCACTGAACTCCTCATATCCTCTTCCTCTCCATCAAAGCAACATCTTTCTTGCTGTGGCTATAAGAAACCTGCAGATTAGACAGAACCAACTTAAATCCACAGGTCTGGAAAAGCCTTTATCTGGAGAGCAGAAAACTGGGACCCAATGCCTCATCTTACTTCATAATCTAGAAGATGTTTAAACACAGAATTCCAAAGGTGAAATGGACAATGCAAACTAAAGATGCTCTCACAGGAGTTGAGAAAGCACATAAAAGAAAAGGACCAAACAAAATGATAAGTTGTGCTCACTTTACAGTTTACTTAATGCCTTTCATGCAGAAGCCATCTGTGTACTTCTGGATGAAATTGCTCTAGTGAGCAAGGAGCTAGGAGTCACCGGCAGCAGCAACCTTGCGTCTCAGAACTAAGCTAATTACACTTCCTTTCGTTATTTCCATCATCCACGCAAGAATTATTTTGTTTAGTTGAGATGATGATTAGTCTCTGCTGATTGGTTACTCATCCTGTTTTGCATAAGTATTATTCAGCAAAGGAAACTAGGAAGAGCTTGGGGCTAGGCACGTTGCTCTCATATACGTGCATCTGCTGGCTTGTTCACGCTGCAGCTCCCGGGAAAAGATACCTTGTAACCACACAGACATACCCAGTGAGAAGCTCAGAACATATAAGCAAATGCACTCCTCTTGGAAAGTTGCATTTCACCCCTTGATCTTTCCCCGTCTGTATGTTTTTGTTCTTCTACTGTGGCCCCACATATAAAGAAGCTGAAACTTGTACTAAAGCACCTGCGGTGACTGGATGAACTGCTAATTATGGAATTTGGATACACCATCTGGGTTAACATTTGGCTGAGGCCAGCTGAAACTCTCAGAGCTTCTCAGAAAGAAACTATGATTTTTTTTCGATTAATTATTATAGGACTTTCCTCAAGCTGGCCTTCCCTTGTCTCCTCTCCGTGCCTTTTCAAATTCCAGCACTCCTCCGAGACTCCAAGTCCCTCCTTCCTGAGTGTGTTTGCTGCGACTGCCCGGCCCACGCTGTGAATTCTATTTGCATTATAGTAAGCACCCAAAAGTCCCCTAGCTATCTCACAGGTGCAAATTCAAACTGCTGCTTGTAGCAGCCATGATACCTTTCTGTCCTTTTTTTTTTTTTTTTTGAACAGCACCTGAACGAATATTACATTATATCACACATATTTCAGAACATAACCACATAATTATTAGTCTGTGAAAGGGAAGAATCAAGAGTTGTTCCCCTCTGCAAGCATTCAACAATCAGTTTGCTTCTATGAAGTATTTAACTATGTGAAGAGTAAGAAAATTAAATACATACATGCGTAAGTATTCCAATAAACTGCAATGTTTTTCAGTGAATGGTGTAGTCTGCTGATGAGAAGAACTTTAACATAACCTTGTAGAGGACAAGTGCTAGCTAATGGAAACTGCTGTCAAAGGAGGGTGGGTCCGAAGATCAGCATCCAATGGAGGGGAGAGGATTCTCCTTTTCTTTCTTATGTCCCCATCTAACTATGCAAGACCAGTTTTGTTACTCCTCCACTCAAGAATATCATCCAGCTTTTCTTCCTGATCACCCATGCTCTTCCTTGGACAGCTAAACACAATTACACATGCAGGCATGAACACAGGGAGGTTATCAGTTCCTTTGGGGTGCACTTTCGTGATTAGGGTTTACTCCCTGAATCTATAGCCAGAACGTCTCCCCAAGACCTCAGGGCATCCTTTCAACAATTACTTGAGATAGGTTTGGTTGTATACTTGCTCCTACCAAACCATAATTCTCCTTTGGTCTTTGATTTTCTCAGGCATCATTATGCAATTACCATTACACTTCTAGCCTGAAGAGCTGGCCACACAGCAGTCCTTAGAAGCAATGCCAAGTTCACTGCTGGTGTTATTTCATAGGCTGAGGCAGGCAAAGTAACATGGCTCTCTTTGAGAGACTAGAATTATACTTTTTCTTTTGAAGCTTGAGGTAAAAATGTCTTTTCTACATTTAAATTAGTGTTACAATCTGACCCCTCCAGCTAGAATGCTCTCATATTTTCAGAGCTTGTCATTTTCCCCAGAGCTCCATCTATCAGAAGCAGGGAGGTGGGATAAAAGCTATTTGTGTGAGTGTCCAGTGCAGGCATTAACACTTGATGAGGTTGCAATTCAATATCTTGTACTATCTTTTCTCCACACTATATAAAATTAAGGAAATATATCCCTAGATAGTACAATAAAATGTATTCATTGTATAATGTGATGCTTTAAAATATTTTATAATTGTTAAATGGCCAAAACTTTAATAAATATAAAACTATCAATTTTCTTTCTTCTATGTTTTTTTTTTTTCTTTCTAGTGCTGGGAATTGAAATCAAGACATAGAGGAGTGTAAATCACTCACACTAGACTTGAACTCATGCTGTAGCTGTCTAAAAGCCTAAAGTTGAAGTTTTCTTGCTTTAACCTTCCAAATACCTCAGAACAGCAACCACAAGGCTGAATTTTTTTGTAGCCTTTTGATATGAGTAACATCTTGCTTTTTAATACTCTCTTACTGAAGCCAGGTACTGGCCAATAAATTGTGCATCAACTTTTCCCAAAATATGTTATCTGTTTGATATTAAATCTTTTATCAAGTCTGACTGAAGAATAGATAAGAGTGACTAAGGTGAGGTTTCAAGAAACAGCAGTGGCAAGTAGCTTCACAGGCATTTCCTGTGTTGTGAGTCATTCTTTATGCAAAGACTGGCTCTTGAAAAAACTGCAAATGTCCTCCTCTGTGACAAGCATTTACTTATCTTCAGGATTCTACTGAAGGCCACCCCCCCACACACACACCACTGCCCTTAAGAAAGTGACCATTTTCAAACATGCTATTTACCATAGTACTTCCTGTTAGAACTACCAAGAACCCTGAATGTGTCTTTCCGTTTTTGATCTCTAAATTAGATTTCAAATGTGTCATCTTCTAGGGGCCTTGACTTGTGATAGAAGTTACCACACAAGTTATGTAAAACTGGCATGCCTCCTCAGCTTCACTTCATCTATCAATTTGATTATTTTTTTTAAAGAGGAGGTTGAGATAAATGCTTCCAACTCCTCTTTATATTCTAATGTTGACTCTATCCCAGAACTACACAGGTTTGCAAACTCTTAATAAAATCTCATGTTGTTTTGGGTTGTACAATCACAGTATAATATATACTTTTTAGAAATAATGTTTTTCTATGACTTCAATAAGGGCAGTTTCAGGCCTGGTGGCAAAGGAGTAACTAAGGATTATATTGGGATTGTGTGTTACATTGTAAATAATTGTCCTGTCTATGGGTTTAATAAAAAGCTGATTGGCCAAAGGCAGACGGAAGTGTGGGCAGGGCTTCCAGACAAAGAAAACTTTGGGAACATCTCAGAGCAGACACAGATGCCGCGGAGATATGACAGAGGCACAACGAGGAGATGGAAGCAGACATAGAAAAAAGAACCTGAAATGCTGCTCTGAAAAAAGGTATTGAGCGATATGGCTGAACAGAATCATGGGTTAAGATGAAGGAGTTAGCAAGTTATATGCCTGGGCCCTAGGTCAATCAGCAGAAAATTAATGTAAGTGGTTTGATTCTGTGCTTTTGCCAGTCTGCCAGTCTATGGGTATGGGCCACAGGGTCAGGCCCTAAAGTTCACACCAGAAACAGACTACAAGAAGTAACAGATAGTTATTATCATTTATATTTCTGTCTTACTTTCCAAAACATTGTGGGATGATGATTTGGTATCATAAAGATTTCAGTTCAGTTTAACTACTTAGAAGCTCAGTGACCTGGGGCAAATTACTTCATCTCACTGTAAATCAGTTTTCTTAACTATGACATAGAAAAATATTTAAAATTGTCTTACTGTAATTTTGCTTAGAATAAAGAATAAAATGATAAAATATGTTGTAAAAGAACATGAACAACATCTACCACATCAAAAAACACATTCAGCAAATGCAAAAACATTTTCAACCTTTTTTTCATTATTTGTTCTATTTAAAAGCTTTTTTTCCCATTTTACATACCATGCAAAGTCCAACCCTCCCTCTCCTCTTCCTGCTTACTCCCCCATTGTTGTCCCACTCCAGCCCCCAGCCTTTCCTTGGAGAGAGTAAGGACTCCCAGGAGGAGTCAGCAAAGTCTGGTATATAAAATTGTGACAGGACCAAGCTCCACTGTATCAAGGTTGAGCAAGGTGTCCCCTCCAATAAGTGATGGGCTCCAAAAAGCCAATTCATGCTCTATCAATAAATCCTGGTTCCACTGCTTGTGACCCCAGAACCTGCCCAAGCCACACAACTGTCACCCACACTCAGAGAGGCTATTTTGGTCCTATGAAGTTTTCCCAAATGTCAATCCAGGGTCAGTGAGCTCTCAATAGCTCAGGTCAACTGTCTCTGCGAGTTTCCCCATCATAATCTTGACCCTTTTGTACATAAAATACCTCCTCCTCCTTCTCTTTGATTGGACTCAGGATGCTCAGCCTTAGCTGTGGTTCTCTGCATCTGCTTCCATCAGTTGCTAGATGAAGGTTCTATGATGACAATTAGAATAGTCATTCTTTAATCATATTCATGGCTACCCATTTTCAATCTTAATTATCTAAACTTACCTCTGCATATACAAAAATTCCAAATTATTTTTCAACAAAGTCACTTTTACTTTCTAGGAGTAATTTACAAATTATTAATCTAACAAAAATATCATCCCACAGATTAAAACATACAATTCAATCATTTCATTGGTTACATATATTACAGGGGTCTGATTCTGCTTTTTTCTAGAGCAAATTGAGTATTTTGAACCCCAATCACACTTTGTTTACAACCACCTATATACATCCAATAGTCTTCATATTTAATTTTAATTAAAAAAAAAAACCTTAAGTATTCCTAAGAT